>JARVGQ010000759.1:11887145-11898090 GCA_031762355.1 Hypsolebias martinsi | reverse complement strand
AAATCATAGAACTTCAATAACTTCAGTTGATAAAATAATGTGCTTGATGGATGACAGTAATGCTTTCTAGTGATAATCCTTACAGCTCTTTTCTGTAAAACAAAAATAGGCTTTGTAGTTGTTTTACACGCTTTCCCCCAAACATCAGTACAATAGATTGTTTTTTATGTCGGTACAGAGAAAAACACACCCAGCCAATACTTGGATGTCAAAGCCACAAGTCTGAACCTTCTGGCAAATTTGACATTTATTTTTGGCTCACAAAGGAGAGACAGCATGCAGCGATCAAAAAGTAAATAAAAATAAAAAAGATTACTGACATGACCTCCCTTTGTCACTTCTAGTTTACAGCTGCCCTTCCAGTGAACCATGTCAAAACCACTAAGTGTAAAAAGTTTGTCCGGCACTCATGACTCATACAACAGTTTGGAGCTTGAATTTGTCTTGATAGAAATGAAAATAACTAAATAAACAAAATTAGTACTAATTATGCTTTTTTCCCCATCTGAACTATATAAATTGTAAATATTAATATATTATGTTTTTTCTTGTTGAGCACACACAAATGTGTGTGTGCGTGTTTTTTTTTTTTTTTTTTATTTCCTGCAAGCCTTTCAAGGATCTATGGCCTGAAATTTCATACCAAAGACAGCTAAAGATCACTGACTGTATAACTTCACCAGCAGTCTGTCTGAAATGTTTTTATTGACAAAAGGAAGTCAATCCTTCCATCTACCTCACCGTCAGTGCCAAACAGCTGCAGCTCATTCAAAGCTGACAGATGGCCGGCTTCCTGGAAGGCCAGCTTTGTGAACAGCATGCTACTGACTGTAGATTTTTATTTAGCTGCTGAAACTCAATTAGTTTTAAAGAGATTCCTTTGAAATCCGTCTTTGAAAACATCAACTTAGATGCAGAAAAATATAGAACAATTTTGTCATATTCTTGAAGCCCTCAGTTTATCAAAAGCCATTAGATTGCTTTCTTGCTGTAATGTATGCACAATGTTCAATTACCTTTTTCCAGCCACTTATTGCTACTTGTCCCAACTTTCTTGGGATTTGTTGACACTGTGAAATTTTGAATCAACATATTTTTCCTTTAAAATGTTACATTTACTCAGACTAAACTTTTGATCTGTCATCTATGTTCTATTACGAATAAAATATTGACATTTGCCATCTCCACATCATTGCAATCAATTTTTATTCTCAATTTGTTTAGTGTCCTAACTTTTTTGGAATCTGGTTTGTATCACTGTGTGTTAGCAAAATATCTCATGGACCACTCCTTAAATTTTTATGAAACTCTCAAAGTAATTTTTGGATAACAGCTACAGTTGACACCGGAGTCTAAGAATTGGAGACAGCTGCCAAAGCTGAGATCTCAGTGCAGCCATTGAGCTAAACTCTGTTGTGGTAGTAACTGAGAGTCATCCCCAACAGATATTCTAAGGGCCCACAGATCCAAGATGTGCATCCTTCAAGAAATGCCCGTTTTAATTTTGATTTGTTTTTGTGAAAGTCGTCGTGTTTTCAGGAAACGAGCTCGTCTGGATGAGAAACAGGGTGAAAGCAGAAAATAAACGCTGCAGCTGAAACTGAACAAACTCTGACTTTTACTTTAGTTTCCAAACATGTTCCTTTTGAGCGGAGCAGAATGACACTAGGTCCACAACAACAAACGGGTTCCCAAGAACCGAGCTGACGTTCTGCAGCTCTGACCCGAAGGCCAACCAGCTCCACCTCCTGTTGAGAAGGTTCCGGCTCATCCAGCCTCGGCCAGACAGAACCCGACGCTGCGAGTTAACGTGTCAAACCTTGAAATGTTTAACGGACTATAACTGGTGGGAGACGTTCCTGCAGAGCCGAGGTGTAGCTTCTTCTAAATGATTCACAAAGATTCAGTCCTGCTTCTTCTAAATGATTCACAAAGATTCAGTCCTGCTTCTTCTAAATGATTCACAAAGATTCAGTCCAGCTTCTTCTAAATGATTCACAAAGATTCAGTCCTGCTTCTTCCTCCGAAGTCTCGTTCATGAAAAACGTGAAAGCTTCATTTTGATTTGAAGTTTAGAATTCATGACTGAAAACAGTTGCAAGTTTCTTCAAACCGATTCAGAACGAAGCGTTCATCGTTCTACAGAGAGGAAGATGATTCACATTTCAGACAGCTGATTCACCCTGAAGGTCAGACCGTGCATTGTTTCTACAGGCCTCAGTTAGCAGGTCAAAGGTCATGACCTCTTCTCTCATAAAGCAACATGGCAGCTCGACTTAGGCTTGGAAAGTTTCGTCTGAAGGAACCACAAAACTTCTGGACCAGAACCAGACCAGAGGACAGATGTTTACCCAGAATGCATTGCAGCAAACAGCCCCATCCAGTTGTCAGCACGGTGGTGGAGGCTGATGGTTTGGGCTCCTGTCAGTTGACTGGGAACTCCTCTGTAGACCAAAGGGTTCTGGACACCAACAGCTGAAGCTTGGACAAAACAGGGTCCAACAGAACCATGATCCCAAACACAGCAGCTGATCTACAAGAGAACAGGTCAGAAAGAACAGAACCAATGGTCCAGTCAGAGTCCAGAACCTGAACCTGACTGAAACGCTGTGGTGGACCTTCAGAGAGCTGAGCAGAACCCCCAATGATGGCGAGAAGAATGGAACAGAACTTCTCCAGAACCATGGGGGCTGAGTGCCCCTCTGGAGGTCATTTCCTGCAGATCCTCTGAAGGTTCCTACACATTAAGGTAAAGTCTGGCGTGACGTCAGGAGGACGCAGGTCGTTGCTCGGAGACAAACGTGTCGTGTTTGTCCGTCGTCAGGACCGTTGTCTGGTTACAGAAGACGCTTCACTCCAGAACCTCCCGAGAGTCTGAGGGAGGAACACTCCGCTCTGACAAGCCCAACCAGCAGCTCTTCGTCTGCTCCAACAGTCTGGTTCTGAGAGGAGGACATGAGGGCCAGAGTTCTGACCGTGAAGGAGTCCAACTGGACTCCAGAGGACTTCCATGTGGTGGAGCAGGTCCGTGGAGACCCACAGAAGGAGAACCTCTGCTTACCCAACATCTTCAGGTCAAAAAAGGTGAAGTCCCTCACAAAGGTTCAGACCGTCCCCCCATACCAGGTCTACCACACAGCCAGAGAACTTCTCCTGGAGGTTCTGGATAAAGAGGCGGTTCTAGAGCTGATCCGGAGGTCTCCTGGACCTCGCAGACCATCACTGAGCAGAGACAGGAGCTCCCATCTCTCTGATGAGGACTACAGCGAGGCTCTGACGTGGTTTTCTGTGGTTCTGCAGAGCGGGTTGTCTCTGGGAGAGGACTGCAGCTCTGGTTCTGAGCAGACCCAGAACCTGGACAGATGGCAGGGGGTCCTGAGGAGGAACAGCGTCCAGACCCGTCTCCTGTCTCTGACCCGGCTGGAGGACGAAGACAAGCTGGAAGCCCTGTCTGCATTCTGCAGCCATTTATGCCAACGGTACCAGACCCTTCACAGACCGGGTCAGGACCTGGCTGTGAAGAAGTACACCTTGGCCCACCAGGACGGTCTCTGCTCGGTCCAGCTGGTACTCCTCTGCGACCCGAGTTCTGGGTTCATCTTTAACATGTTCCTGTACCGACACGAACAGCTCCAGAAGCAGAGGATCAGACCTGTAGTGGAGCAGATGGTCAGACACCTGGTGGGACCTTTCTTCAGTCAGAACCTTGTGGTCCAGCTAGATGGTTCTACTTACAGGGTCCAAACCGCCCTCCCTGGACCAAGACTCAACATTCACTTTGATCCAACTGTGAAAGGAGAAGCTGCCGGTCCATCATCTTCACCCGCCACACAAAACCAGGACCACCCAACATCTGAGGACTCTGAACTCAGAGCCCATCTTCAGGGATGGACCGGACCCGCTCTGGTTCTACTGTCAGGCCCGAAAGGACCTGGGTCAGATGTGTTTCTTCCAGGACTTTGGGCGGCGCTGCATATGGTCTGCATCAACACGTATGTGCTCCACTCGCTGCAGAGTCGGGGATCAGGGAGGAGGGTCCAGCTGGCAGAGTTCACCAGGACTCTGGTCTCTCAGCTGTCTGTGGACCACAGCGGCACCGGGGTCCCGGTTCTGGCCCGACTCAACAGCTGCTCGTACCAGGAGACCAGTTTACCGAACCTGTTTAAACCGAGGTTTGATTCAACTTCACTGAAAGAGAACAAGAAGTTTATCATTTGATCAGTTTCTGTGAAGAAAGCTGAATGTGAGGGCGGGCGATCATGTTTTTTCACAGATCTGTGTCTACGTCTGTCAGCAAAATATCTCATGAACAAATGGACAGGTTTTAATGAAGCTCAGAAATGACTCGCTCTCATCATCAATCTTTAATTAAACAGTTCATGGTTTCTGTTTCCATCCAGCTCTGCAGACTTTCTGCTGTTTCAGCTGTTTATAGATCAAAACATTCGGCTCATTCAGGAGACGGCTGCTTTTAAATAGCTTCTAGTTAACATTTAACCATTTTAGCTGGTCCAATAATTCTCAGTCGGGTCATCTGGACAGTTTATTTTTTATAGAAAAGTTTAACTCTCCATCCTGAGGGCATCATCAGTCAGAGGAGTTCCAGCAAACTCTTTACCCACCAAGCAGTAAACACCTGATGATGCCCTCTGGATGGAGGGTGAAATGTTTCTATGAAAATGAAACTGTCAGATGACGCGACTGAGAATTATTGGATTTGGTACCTGGATTATTGAGCATGAACTTTCTTTTCTTATTTTAGCTATAGTGTTTTGCAGTTTTAGCTATCTTTTGCAACTTTTACCTTTTAGCTATCTTTTGCTATTTTAGCTTATTGCTTCTAGCTAGTGTTTTGTTGCCTTTTGCTCCTTTTTTCTTATGGCAAGGGTTTTAATCCATTTGGCTATCTTATGCTACTGTAAGAGTTTTGTTGTTTTCAGCTAGCCTTTGCTACATTTAACGTCACTTCAGCATTTTAGTTAGTGTTTTTCACCTTTCAGCTACATTTAGCTTCTGTAGCTTCTAGCTAACATTGTGCAAATTTAGCTTTTTGCCTTTTTACCTAGCCTTTTGTTAGTTACCTTATAGCAAGTGTTTTCTAGAATTTTAGCCATCTGTTGCTACTTTTAGCTTTGAGCCAGTGCAATGATATTTTTATTTAATCTTTTGCTACTTTTCAACTACAGTTTTTCTTTTAGTTAGTGTTTTGCTCCTTTTAGCTATTTTTGATATTTTAGCTTCTGGCTTATAGTTAATTTTGTTTTTGTAGATAGTGTTTTGTTGTTTTATGTAGCCTTTTGTTATTTTGCTTCATACCTAAGTTTTTATCTTTTTAGCTAATTTATTGCTTATTTTAGCCAGTGTTTTATTTCTTTTAGCTATATTTTTCTACATTAGTTACTTGCTAATGTACTTCTACATTTGTTACTTGTGTTATTTTGCCTAGTTTTTTTCTCCTGTAAGCTACTTTGCTCTTTTTTTTCGTATTGCTGCTAATTTTAGCCTTTGTTCCTCTGATGCTGACTTTAATCACTCTGAGCTTTCAAATTTATTTTATTTATTTATTTATTTACAGTATTTATTTTACAGAAATTGTTTTGTTTTCAGGTGTGTGGATAAAAACAGCCTTTAATCCTTCTGGTTCTGGTCAATAATTCAGTTTTTGCTGCAGGTCCAACATCAACAGCTGCAATCAGCCGATGGATGAAATGAAAACAAGCAGGAGGTCTGGATCTGGCCTCTGGCCCGGCTGGAACCGACCCGGTGTCTGTGGACTGGACAACTCGGGGAACTCCTGCTACCTGAACGCTGTTCTGCAGTGTCTCAGTTCCACCGTTCCCCTGGTGGAACATCTCATGAACCCGGACGTTCGCACAGAACTGACAAAGTACTTCAAACTGGTTCTTTACCCACTTCAGGCTAGTTCACATGTCCTCTTGCTGATCCGGCTCTCTGTGTCCCTGCAGGTGTAAGTGCCGGGTGGCCGTGGTGTTCCTTCGCCTGCTAGAGAAGATGTGGCTGGGCAGCAGCTCCACCTACGCTGCAGTGGAGGCTCGGTCCGTTCTGAGCTCCGTCCTGCCCCAGTTCAACAACTACAGTCAGCAAGACGCCCATGAGCTGCTGCTGCACCTGCTCAACCTGCTGCATGACGACTTCAGGAAGGTGGCCGCACCTTTGGCTCTTCTACAAACACATCTGAGGAGAAGAGAGTTTTAGTCAACATCAGCTAAAGTTTAGCTTAGTTTCTATCCGGCAAACAAACAAACTGTAAAAAAGACAGCATGATGTTTATGTTCAAGCTAAGCAAAAGCTAAAAGCTAAAATAAGCTGAAACCAACAAAACACTGGTTAAAATCTAAAACTAGAAACACTGTAGCTATAGCTAACATTTGCAAAACAGTAGATGAAAGCTATTATTAAAAAACAAAGGCCAAAAGCTGACTAAAAGCACATTTTTGCAAAACTGTGACTATAAGCTAAAATGAGCAAAGTAGAAGCTAAACACATCAATGGCTTCAGCAGATAAAAAAAGAAATAAATGGTTATAAGCTCAAAGAAGCAAAACAACAGCTAAAATCTAAAAATAAAATACTTTGCAACATACTAAAACCAGCAAAGGAGCAGCTAAAAGCTACGGTATATCCAACAAAACAAAAGCTAAAATTAGTAAAACAGAATATAAAAGCTAAATATAAAAAGTAGCTAAAAACAGCAAAAGACCAGCCACACGTAACGATTGATAAAACAGTAGCTAAAAGCAGTTTTTTTGCTATTCTTACCATATCTAAAGCTAAGTCTGGTCCTCTGGACATTCAAAAAACAAAACAAAACAAAGCAAAAAAAAAAAAAAAAAAGTGTAGAAACGTTTCGTCTTCCGTCCGAAAGACTTCCTCAGTCTGAGATGCTGTATTCAGCTCAGTCTTATAAATAGCACCCTCTCACAGTGGATCAACCAGTTTGCTGCTGACAGCCAAAACCAGTTGCTCACATTGGTCCAGAGGACCAGACTTAGCTTTTTTAGATTTTTCTACCTGGATTATTGAGCATGCATCAGGGTATTCTTACCATAAGCTAAAAAAGTTAAAAGCTTAAATGACCTAAACATTAGATAAAATTTAAATAGTGCAATGTTAGCTATAAGCTAAAATTTGCTAAACTGTAGCTAAAAGGTAAAAATCAAACACTAGCTAAATTCTAAACCAACAAAAGACTAGCTAAACACTACAAGAAGCAAAACAGCTGCTAAAAATTAAATTAGTAGCGTAGATTTTAAAAACCACAAAAATAAACTGCAGTTCTTAATAATATTTCCAGGTGGTGATGATTCTTAAATCTTGTAGCTCATATTTAGCTGCTGGGTGTTTCGGTTTGATCCAAATGTTTAGTTTTATTTTGTTATTTGAAGATTAAAATAAGTGCAGTGTCACTGTGATTGACAGGGAGTGGAGGTGGGACATACACGTGGAGGGAACTGACAGAGCAGACTCTGGACCCAAAAAAATTAAAGAAATTCTGTCTTAAAAAAAAAAAACGGGTGGAGGTAGAGACTCTTGGTCCATCTTTATTAATGTGGACAATCTTTGCATGAAGATCTTCTGTTACTGAATTATTCTCCGGTGCTGTTTAAAACAAATAAGTCCAGGTCCGGTCCTGCTGGGACAGAATAAAACCTTCAGCTTTGTTCCAGATCCTGACAGCTTCAACCAGCACCAATCAATCTGCTGACTGTAGGATTCAGAACAGCTGTTCTGGTATTTGTTATGAACCTTTTATTTCTTTTCTAGAGTCTGAAGCTGAAACTCTTTTCCTTTATCTTTAATATGAAACAGATGGTCAGAACAAGAATCATGTTTTTGTTGCAATGAAAAAAAAACTTTTTGCTAAAATGAGGTTTGCTCACCATCTTTATTTTTTCTAAAAGAAAACAATAATTGTGTGTTTCAGGTTGTGAAGCGCCAGATGAAGTCCAACATGAAACGACAGGCCAGAAAAGAACAGAACAGGAACTGGACCACCGAGTCCACCGTGGTGTCACACCTGTTTGAGGGCCAGCTGAGCTACATGACCCTGTGCATGCACTGTGAGCACCAGGCCCAGAACAGCCAGAGCTTCACCATTCTGTCGCTGCCCATTCCAAAAGACACCATGAAGTGCTCCATTCAGGTTGTAGAACAGTGAACGCCTCAAAGAGCTGCAGAGTTCCTCTTGTTGCTGTGTCAGTTCTACAATCCTGTGATGTGGAGCCTCATGTTGTTCCCTCTGTTTGTTCAGGACTGTTTGTCTCTGTTCTTTGAGGACACGGTCCTGACAGGGGCCGAGCAGATACTCTGCTCAGGTTGTGGACTGAGAAGAGAAACGGCAGTCCTCACAAGTTTAGATAAACCTCCAGAGATCCTGATGCTGCACTTGAAACGGTGCGTGGAACCATCATCTGCTCAAGGGACACGTTTAATCCATAAATAAGATCTGAGATGTCTGGACCTCCCTGATCAAGCTGCTGCCCCCAGACCTGAGTCTAGAACTAGAGGATGGATGATGGATGGATGATGATGATGATTGGATGATGGATGGTTGGATGATTGATGGCTAGATGGATGATGGTTGGATGATGGATGGGTGAATGTATGATGGATGGATGATGGTTGGCTGGTAATTGGATGTATGATGGATGAATGGATGGTTGATTGATGGATGGTTGGATGATGGTTAATGTTTGGATGATGAATGATGGTTGGATGATGTTGGACAGATGATGGGTGATGGCTGATGTTTGGATGATGGACAGATGATGGATGAAGGATGGATGGGTGATGTTGGATGATGTTGGACAGTTGGTTGGATGATGGATGAATGATGGTTGGATGGATGCTGGATGATGTTGGTGTTTGGATGTTGGATTATGGTTGATGTTTGGATGATGGTTGGATGATGGATGGAAAGATGGATGGGTGATGTTGGATGATGTTGGACAGATGTTTGGATGATGGTTGATGGATTATGGATAGAAGGATGATGGTTGATGTTGGATGGATGATGATGTATGGATGGTTGGATAATGTTGGATTGACAGATGATTGTTGGATGATGGATGGGCAGATGATGGTTAGATGATGTTGGACAGATAATGGTTGAATGATGGTTGATGTTTGGATGATGGATGATGCTGGACAGATGATGAATGATGGATGGAAGGATGGATGATGTTGGGCAGATGGTTGGATGATGAATGAATGATGGTTGAATGATGGTTGTTGGATGGATGTTGGATGAAAGTTGATGGATGGATGGTTGGATGATGATTGGATGATGTTGGATGGATGAAAATGTTGGATTTTGGATGGAAGGATGATGGTTGATGTTGGATGGAAGATGGAAAGTTGGATTATGGATGGATGATGGTTGGATTGACAGATGATGGTTGGATGATGTCAGATGGATGATGGACAGATGTTGGGCGAATGATGGATGGATGATGTCTGAACATGAGAACCTCCTGCTGTTCATGGTTCCTTTTGTTTAAGTCTTACATCATTCTGCCTGTCTGTCTTATGAGCGTCCAGTCAGGGAGTGACAGAAACAGGTGTGTGGTTACCATGGTAACAACGAGCCTCTGGCAGGAGCTTTGACATTTCTTTTGATCTCGGCTCTCTTTCCTCTTCTTCTACAGTTTCTACGTCGTCGGCCATTTTGTCAGATTAGCTTGTTACAAACTGCAGTCCTGAGCTGGAGGTGGGTCAGGCAGAAGTTTCAACCTTCCTGTGATCTTCATGTCTGCAGATTCGGCTGTAAAGGAAAGAGTCAGGTCAAACTGAGGACCAACGTTCTGTTCTCCACGAAGCTCGACCTTGGCCCGTATCTGTCCAGCTCCGCCCACAACTCCTCATACCACCTTTACGCCGTTGTGGTGAGTCCTCAGAAAACATTAGAAGCTGCTGCTGGAGTTTATCACGTTATTATTTACTGTTATGACGTTTGTCACAGGCTCTGTACCTGCTCAGGGCCTAGTAATGAGGGTGTTGCTCCGGTCTGCCATGGTGAAGAAAATTATTTACCTTTATTTAGCCAGGACAGTCCCACTGACATTACAGAACTCTTTTAAACTGGAGGTCGAGGAAACCAGAGAATCCCAGAGAAAACTCTTGAAGACACAAACTCCACACAGCAAACCCCCAGGTCCAAACCGGGAACTGAACCCAGTACCTTCTTGCTGTGAGGCTACAGAGCTAACCACTGAACCATCATGCTAATCAAAGTCTAAAGGCAAAGCTCTGGATTTACTGGTCTGTCTACGTTCCAATCTTCACCTCCTGAGGTCTGGATCAGGACTGAAAGAACCTGATCCTGGACCTAAGCAGCTGAACTGATCTTCCTCTGAGACAGGAGGAGGAGCTCCATCATCCTGGGGGAGCTCAGAGTAGAGTTGCTGCTCCTCTGCATTGGAGTCAGCTGAGGAGGTTCATGTGGTCTGGATGCCTCCCATTGGAGGTTTACTGGACACATCCCACTGGGAGGAGACTTTGGGGCAGACCCAGGACTTTGAGGGAGTATATCTGAGGAGAGGGAGGTCTGGGTTTCTCACCTAGACCTGCTACCTCTGCGACCCGACCACATACAGTATTTGTATTTTATTTGACGCAACGCCATCGTCCTTCGTTTTCCCAGTAGTCGTCCCTCGATTATGGCAGTGGTTACGTTCCACACACCCCAGCGATGGGTGAAAAACCACAAAGTAGGAACACTACATTTATTTTAGTATTTATTCTGTCTATATTTTAAGGCTTTATAAACCCTTCCCACACTCTTGCAAGTTCTAGACTCTTAAACCTATACAGGTGATCACCGACTTACGGCACCATCGACTTACAGCAACTCGGACTTACGGCGCCGCCCCCAGTGACGTTACGTTGTCTTTTTTTATGCATTATTTTTTTTTTTTTCGATTTTT
>JARVGQ010000759.1:11870466-11886077 GCA_031762355.1 Hypsolebias martinsi | reverse complement strand
GAGAACTCATTTTCAAGAGAGACCTGTTTAGGGAGCAGATGGTGGGGGTTAAGGGCCTTGCTCAGGGGCCCAGAGTGCAGCAAATGAGGGGGGAGGCAGGTGTGGGTGTTGCACCTTTTCCATCCACATTTTTTTGATGTTGTCGGTACCGGGGCTTGAACCGGCGATCACAGGCCCACCATCTCTAACCTCTGCGCCACCACTCCCCCAATGTTGTTGTTGAAGTACTGTTAACTCATGAACTCTGACCTTTATCAGCTCTAAATTGCCCTCCTTTCCTGGAGGAACTCCTCTGTTCACAGGGTAGCCCATCCTGACAGGAAGAGGGACTGCATGTGGCTTGAAGACAGCTGCTGCTGGGTAAACGGCGGTCCAGTCCTGATCAACGGGCATCTTCTCTGTCCTAGGCCCGTTTATCTAATGAAACATGCACACAGGGTAACAATTACAGAGCAGCACAACTACTGTTCTTGTCTTCTTTAAAACGTGTTGTAATGGTTCTAACATAAAGAAAAAAAGCTCACGTGTCTTTTGCGTCTTCTGGCACCATGTCCTCTGGCACCTCTATCCGATAAACCTAAAACAGTTTTACACATACTTTTTATTCACGTAAAATGTTGAGATAAAATAGAGCAATTCAAACTGCAACAGTGTGGTGGTGTCTTGAATAAACACTTTCAAACAGTTTGTCGTCTCCACTGTGTTCAAGCAATGTGCACATATAAATGTATACATGTGCACAAGCACAATCTAAAAACATGTCGACAATTATTGCTGCACCTTGATGCACAGACACATTTTTTTTTTTTTTGACAAATCTTTGAAACTTTCTTGCTCTTAATCCCAGATCCAGAGTCCAGCAGCAGAATACGCTCCAGAGGATAGCAGAACCGCCCGACCCACTTCCTGGATGAACAGGACTGAGAAGACCTACGTTATTTATTAGGAATAAGACGTGTTCAGCTATAAATGTAATAATACACAGTACTGTGAAAAGGGTTGGCAGGTGTGAACATATGTCATGTAAGAACATTCTAACAGATGTACATTTTATTCATTTACATTGTTGTTGTTATTTATGAAAATGTACAAAATTTAAAGTGAATGAACAGAAATGAAAATCAGATCCATACAAGGTGTGGCCACCTTTTGCCTCCTAAACAGCATCAGTACTTACAGGAACATTTGTATGGTCTGGAGACAAAGACATGGACAAAAAGACAGGAGACAGAATTGGAAGTGGCAGAAATGAAGATGTTGAGGTTCTCCTTAGGAGTGACAAGGATGGATAAGGTCAGGAATGAGATCATCAGAGGTACAGCACATGTTGAACAACTGGGAGATAAAGTTAGGGAGGCCAGACTGAGATGGTTTGGACATGTCCAGAGGAGGGACAGTGGTTTGGACATGTCCAGAGGAGGGACAGTGGGTATATTGTTAGAAGGATGTCAGAGATGCAGCTGCAGGAAAAAGACAAAGAGGAGATGTATGGATGTAGTGAGAGAGAACATGGAGGTGGTTGGAGTGAGGACAGAGAGATGGAGGAGATGACTCGCTGTGGAGACCTGAAGATGGAAGAGCCAAAAGAAGAAGAAGAAATAATCAACAGTTTGTGGTTCAAACTTGTTAATTGTAGTACCTGTTGTGACTTTGTGGGGAAAAGAGGTTGAAAAAAAGTCACTGATTCTGTGAACGTCCCCACCTCTCAGTGGCAGCGCAGTGTCTTTGAAGTCTTGTGTCTCTGGTGTCTCTAACCTTCTCTGACCTCTGCCATAGTGCAGACTTGCAGCGTTGCATCCTCTCAAACTGCTGAATGTGTCCTTTTGTTGTTCTAATATCCTGCTCTACCGCTCAAGCGAGTCTTAAAAACACATTCCTGCCGTGCAGTCAGAAGGAGTTTAAAAGGACACTTTAAAGTCCACACCTAGCTGACCCCTCCACCTCCGTCTGAGAAGTACCTCACCCGGTCCAGAACCCTCGAGCTGTGTTATTGCAGCTCGCTTCAATGTGATGCCAGGCCTTTAAAAACACTGATAAGATGGAACTGCCTCCTGGTTGGGTTCTGCAGTGTTCCCTTTGGCTGGTGATGGAGGTTCATCTGTAAACTCCAAACAATCCAAGATGTTCTGTCCTCCTGATGCACTGAGGGAGATAGAAGAACTCATTACAAGAGGTCGGTGTTGTTCATCTGGTTGCTCAGCACCAGCTCTAAAATGCACCTATTGAATCATGCTAACAACACCGGATAAAACAAATTGTTTTAATAAGCTAATCAAGCTGTTTGAAACACAGACTTTTCCTTACTTCTCTCAAAAGTCCTGTTCTGGGGAAAAAAGGCTTAAGTGTCTGAAAATGTATTATCCAAGACCTGAAATGTACATTTTTGACATAATGATGAATTTGCCTTCAGGAGCGTGGTTCTGTAAGTTCTCACGAAGCTAGATGAGGCGAAAGTTGGTGCACGGTGCCTGACAACTCACAGGCTGCTCACACAGAACGTCCCACTGAGGTCACAGAGAGTGGGTCTCACCCACAGAGACTGTGAGGCTGCGCTCGTCATCCATCCACCCTGCAAGACTCTTCAAAACTCCTGGTTCAGCTGAGAAAACATGGAAGTCATTGAGGGCAAACGATGGGAAAGGCCTGCAGAAGCATTCCTTGAAAGAACACATCACATCTGTAGTGACAGAACTTTAGGCTTAGATCGTCTTTTTGATCAGAAACACCAGTTTAGTCATTTTGGTCCAACTTTAGAGAAAGGTTATGTGATATGTAATATGTTATGGGATCTGTCAGTGCCTTTAGTATGTGTTGTGAATTTACCACATCAGATTTTAGCTCAACTTCTGTAAATTCTTATGAGTTTGTCATTTTTGTGTTGGCTGATGGTGATTAGCTGGAGCAGCCGTGTTGAATAGGATTGACTCTAAAACTTAAAGGAAATGATTACCATACTTGCCGCCGTAAATGTCCCACTGCCGTACAAGCCACATCAGTCCAAATATGAATAATAAAGTGGAAAAAAAGCATAAATATGTTGCTTCACCATATAAGTCACATCTATTATGCGTCACCGCTGACAATTCAGAAATGTGGGCCAGTGTTGTGCCAAAAACTGATCGGCTGCCAAATGGCGGCCGCAGGAGCGTGCACAGGAGGACTTTAACAAGAATTTAACAAGATTAACACTTAAAAACAATTATTTGTTTGGTCGAAATTATAGTAAAGTTGTGTCGCAGTTGATCTTTTCCTTAATAAATGCACTTTGATGGTCAAATCAGCTGAATTTATAAAATCAAATCACGAAAGCGGGAGCGCACAGAGGGACGACTCGCTGTGCTTTTTTTATTTATTTAACAAGATAGCCACCTAAAAACAACTGTTTGCTCGACATTATAGTAAATGTGTGTCTCAGTGGAACTTTTCCTTAATAAATGCAATTTAATGGTCAAATCAGCTGCATTTTGCCGGGGTGGTGCGGTGAACTGCAGCTGATTTGACGTTTTCTCCAGGAGTTCCAGAGCGAGATGAAGGTGGTTTGTGTGGCAAGACAAGTGTCTCAATAATAGCCACTTTTACCTGTTAATGAGACACTTGGCTTGCTATGTTACTCAATGGCCCTCTAGTGGCTGAAAATGGTAGTGTTCAATCCAATAATTCTCTGTCAGGTCATCTGGACAGTTTCTTTTTTATAGAAACGTTCGCCCTCTATCCAGAGGACTTCATCAGTCAGAGGAGTTCCAGCAAACTGTTTCTCCACCAAGCAGTAAGCACCTTAAGTGGACCAACTAGTTTGCTGGAGTCGAGATGGTTTCTGAAGGCCGTCCTGTCCGTCGTCGACTCCTCCCAGGCAGGCAGCCACAGCCAAAGTGGTTCAAGGCAACAAAGTTCATGCTCAATCATCCAGGTATCAAACCCAATAATGCTCAGTCAGGTCATCTGGACAGTTTCTTTTTTATAGCGACATTTCGCCCTCTTTCCGGAGGGCTTCAGACTGACGAAGCTCTCCGGATAGAGGGTGAAATGTCGCTATAAATGAGAAAATGTCCAGATGACCTGAGAATTATTGGGGTTTTATCTCGTACTGTCCAATCGTGTGTCGTGTACAATCTTATGTTGAAAAGCTGTGAAAGAGCGAGTCCGCGAAAGTTGAACCGCAAAGTAGCGAGGGACTACTGTAGTTTAAAAAAAAAAAACATTTGAAGGTTTTAGATTTTTGAGTTTGGCAGAAACTGGACTTGAAGGTTTTTGTTGATTTTGGAATTGTCTTCTGAAGAACCACATAGGTCACCTGAACATGGGTCACTACACAGCCGTGTGCTACAACGCCCCGGCCCGGATGTGGTTCTGCTTCGATGACTCCGTGGTCCGGGAGGTCCAGGACAGCCTGGTGCCGTCACCGCACGCCTACATGCTGCTGTACAGCCGGAACCCCGTCCAGAAACCAAAGATCCACGGACTCTGAGCTCCGCACGGAGAGTTGTCGTTTTCTTTCTTTGTTGACAGAAAATTTAAAGCATCTGTTGTCGAAACAACAATCAATGTGTGTTTACTGTGACTGCAAGAAACAAATCATTCACAGATTTATTTTAAAGTACTTTTAATAAATACGAGCTGTCTGAGGTTAATATATTTGTTATATTTGATACCTTTTTATTAATAAATGTGTATGAATTTAAAGAAAAACAGATTATAATTCATGGCAGGCAGGAAACGTTTACTCAGGAAGTAGAACTCCTGGTCTGTTCAGAAACTAAATCAGTCTCGTGCGATTCCTCTAGAAACCAGGCAGTTTCTCACGTCCTCATTTCCTCCGGCTCAGTAGCCAAAAGTAAAATATAACTTATGAACTCAATCGAAAGCAGCATCATCGGTAAAAACTAAAGAAGCACGTCAACAATCCCAGGTCTCCTCCCAATAGTGTCCGAAGATAATAAAGTAAATAAACTCAGCAGGTGGGGCGTTCTGTTGGGTTTCACAAACCACTTTAAGATGAGAGCAACAGAATTTTAGAATCGTTTCGATTTCAGGTGGGATCTCACTGGAGACGGGAAAATGTTCTGCTGCAGGTTTTACTGAATTCTGCGACCGACCAATCTCAGAGGCCACCCTCACTGAGGTTATTTAAACTACCAGAAATAAAGGTTAGATCTGGACCAGTTTTTATCATTATTACTCATCAGGTTTATTTACACGGACTTCCCCTGCCGTTTAGTAAAATCTTAGCAAAGTAACACGGGAGTAAAAAGAACTCCATGTCCCAAAAATCAACGCACTTCAGATTCTGCATCCTGTCAAAAAAAAAAAAACATGAAGACTGATAAATGATAAATATGAGAAATGGTCACTCCTGACCTCGAAGGGATGGTTAAAAAAAAAAAAAAAGGATGTTAAATGTAAACGAGTCAACAGATCAGTGGAGGGGTGCGTCAACATTAAACATTTGAAGAATTTGTCCAGATCTGATACCAAGAATAATTACTACATATTTACTGTAATACCCATATCAGTGGTGACAACAGTTCGACTTACGTCACCGTTCTTTAACCAGCTGATCCATTTAACTCTGAAAAATTATAACTAAAACCATTTAACGGACTTCTACCACCCCTTCAGGCTCAGGAATCATCACTTATCATTTGGCTCAGACTGCATCAAGTTTTCATACAGATCTGAAAATATGCTCAATTTACTGTGAATTTGAGAAAGTACGTTGATTTTTATGTTTTTTTTTTTTTTTTTTTACTCCGGCTGAGCTCTGGCCTCATCACATGAAGTTCCATTGCTACTTTTATGACGAGCTCAAATTTAGCGCATGAGGAAAGTGTGGCGAACATTGCAAGATATTTGGAGATGCTTGGCCAACTAGCTGCAGCCGTGGACACGTGTTGCAACTGTGGTCAGAACCAGGCATGAAACTAATGGACCGCCTGTCCTCATGGGAACTGAAGCCAGCAGGAGCTGATTCACACAAGCTGCCATGTTGGATCTTTGGACGCTTTAAGCCGTTCTGGCTTCAACTGACTGGTTCTGGTCCAAGATCTACCAGTAATAACAGTCTTTGGACAGCCCCTACTAGCAAGGCTTGGTACAGCGTTGAAGCCCCGCCCCTTCCATTAAATTAATGTGACATTTCTCTGACCAAAAAAAAAAAAATCTAATAATGAAATGTTGATTTTTGTCCATTTGTATACTTTGCAGCTAGATGTTCAAATAGACATTTTCAAGTTTAGATTATTAAAGGCTTAGAGAAAAGCTTGACAGACAGCCTGCCAGTGAGTTAGGAGGGTTTGGAGGCGGAGCTTTCACACTGAGGGGACAGCCCACTTCCTGCTGACGCGGTTCCCAACGCAACATGGCAGCGCGCATGAACAGGTCACTTTGGCTTCATATCTGAACAGCAGGAGGATGAGAAGCTCCACCCATCTTTATTAATGTTATTAAAACAGTGAGATGCCACCTTTATGTCTAACTTTAGTTAAATCCCTAAAATAAACTTTGCTTGTCTGAGTGTTTTAAAAATAAACAAAAAGGAAAAAAGAATTTGGTCACTGAAACATTTTGTCCTGCAGTATTTACAGAAGAAATCAGAATGTGCAACATCAGCATCGTTAAGGATGTACATCTAACTGTTGATTCTGCGTACAAGACGGCAGCGATCTGCTCTGCGCCGCCGCCGCCTGCCCCGAACAACAGAGACGAGCGCAAACAGCGTCTGGATCAGCCGTCAGCCCTAAAACACGACTCTAGTATGAAGGTCGGGTTAACGAGAGCAGCTTGAGTCTCTGGATGTCAGTGACGTTTGCAGCGGCAGGTTTTAGCTGTTCTAACAGCTGAAGCTTTGCACGGAGCGCCTCCAGGATCTCACTGGCTCAGTGTGACCTCCTGACCCGCAGCTTCAGATACGTCTGCTGCGGTTCTAAAAGGAGCTTAACCTGGAGCGTCGCCGCCCCGGTGCCGTGTTCACAGAGTGGAGTAAAACAGGATGTAGGCTGCAGACGACTTCACCGAAGAGGCGGAGATGTCGGTCACTTCGTGGTCGTCGAACTTGTACCAGCGCTGCTTCTGGGCGTTCTTACAGTAGGCTGTGTAATGGCCGCCGTCGAGGCCTCCGTAGTGATTCTGGGGTGGAAACAAATCCGGATGAGACAGGACCAACTCACAAAACATTAATGAACTAATGAGGGACAGAACTCCTGACTCACAGAAACTCCATAAAGGTTGTATCTCTTCAGGTTCTGTTTGGGTCCGATAACATACTGGCTCAGGTCCAGACAGTCCAGAGGGAAGTCCACGGAGGTCTGAAGCTTCTGCTTCCATCGACCTTCATAAGAAAACCTGAAAAACGGAATAAAATTTCAAATAAAAACATGTACATTATCTGAAAAAGTCTTTATAGAGCATTTTAAAGCAGTAAAATTAGTTATTGCAAGAAAAAAGTTGACAAATGATGGCTGAAATGAGCTGAAGTAGCTGAAACTGAACAGAGCAGACGCTGAAATTAAAGCAGAAGCTGAAATTAACAGAGCAGCAGCTAAAAGTTCTAATTATGCAAACCACAAAGAAAAGCTAAAAATCAAATAAACCACAGTAAAAGCTAAAAAAAAAAAAAAAAAAAAAAAAAAAAACTAAACAGTAGCTAAAAGTTAAAATAACAAAACCCACTGACAAAAACTAAATATAGAAAAACAGTAGCCAAAAGCTAAAATTTTCTAAACCATAGCTAAAATTAGCAAATATAGCTAAAATTAGCAAAACATTAAGTTAAAATAAGCCAACCATAGATATAAGCTAAAATTTTACAAACCGCTAAAAATAACCAAATAGTAGCTAAAAGCTTAATTTATCAAACTTTTTACAAAAGTTCAAATTTACACAAAATAGCTACAAGCCTAATGTAACAAAACCCTAGTATCAAGTTAAAATGGGCAAAACCAAACCTAAAACTATCTAAAGGTAGCTAAAAGAAAAAATATAAAAAAGTGGCTGAAAGCTACATGTGGCAAAACCCTAGCTATAAGTTAAATGAGCAAAACCAAAGCTAAAGTAGCTAAACTATAACTAAAAGCTTGTCAGAAAAACAACTGCAAAAAGCTAAACCAATTAAAATAGTAAACAGCTAAAATTAAATCAGCAGACAAGAGCTAAAATTAGCAGTTGAAACCTAAACATAGAAAAACCACAGCTTAAAGCAAAACTACCTAAAAGCTAAAATTAAGAAGTCAGTGACTAAGAGCTAAACGTGGCTTAAGATTCCAAAAACAGGCAGTAGCTGAAGCAGATTTCTACAAAGACAATATCTGAAGAATCTGAGGAGATTTCTATTATCTTTGTAAATAAAGTGAAATAGTGAAGCATGAAAACCAGAAGTCCCTCATCCCCTGAACGAGCTGAAAGTTTTGATAAACAGCTGTTAAAGTTGTTTGATCAGGAGAGACGTAGAGCAAAATAATAAAACATGAAATCAGTGATAATGCTGACTCGGCGTTCACAGGGAACAGCGTCTGCAGCTTCACAACATCTTACTGGCTGGAAGGGACTACAGACCGTTTCAGGTGCACCAGAAGGATCGGGGGAACCTTCCAGATCTCCAGTTTCTTGGTAGAGTCTCGGTGGGTTTTGCATTTCCTGCAGAACACCTTGTTGTTGTCGGTGAGCTTCTCCTCTTTGGAGAACAGCCGAAGACAGTCCTGCAGACGCACACACACAACACTGAGGTGCAAACCCTGACGCAAACGTAAAGACGTGGTGAACGCCGTACGGACCTGCAGGGAGCACTTGCTGGTGGAGGCCAGGGGCAGGGACAGGTACATGAAGGTCTCAAACGTGCGTGACTTGCAGTGGCAGGTCAGACACTGGACCGTGGACTTGAACTGGCCCTGGAACAGCGCTACGATGATGGACTCGTTCAGCATCTTGTGTTTGCTCCAGGCCACGTCAGCTGCAGCCTGGTCGTTCAGGTGGTCGTTCTCCTCCTCCTTGTAGCGCTTCCTGTTGTCGGCCTGAGGCAGAAAACACAACGGGTCACGAGCATGAAGTTCGAGCGTCCGCCATGGCGGTCCGTTTAGAACCCAACAAGTCATGTAGACAGACTAAAATCTATAGTCTTACAAAGAACTCACACAGAACTTTATGACAACCACTAAACAAAAACAGCTGACCAAATAGAAGCTCTACGAAAAGCTCAGTCTCACTGACAAAACCTGGTCCTAAAACCAGTACCTCACTGGGTTTGGGGACCAGTTGGTCCTAAAACCAGGGTGCTTTTAGAGCTGAGCATTTGCCTCAAATATTTTCTGTCAGACTCTAAATACAGCTCTAATGTCACAAGGTTAACATCCTGTGGAGACAAACAGGACCAGAACCGGGCCAGCCTGATGGCAGATGGGTCAGAACATGACACAGAAGGAACAAGATGAGATGATTGTTGTCACAAGAAATTCATTTCATCACAACCTAATCAGCACTTTATCATTTTTTACATAAAGAAATAAAGAAATGCATATTGCCCGCCACCTTTTATAACAGCTTTAATTCAAGATGGCCGCCATAGCTGTGGAGTATGAGCTGAGGATGACTCTCAGCTACTACCACACCAAGTTTAAGCTCAACATCTGTAAAACTGACTCAGTTACAGACACGTTTGTGTTTCTTTAGGTAGTTTACTGTGGCGGCCATCTTGAATGGAGTAGATTCAAAAAGTTGATCCGCTTTAGATTTTCATTCGACAACAACTTTCCTGGAGTTTCACTCAGATTTGTTCAGCGCTTCCTGATAATTTAAAAACAGAAAATCTAAATTTGAACTCAGACTCAGGAACTCTCATTCAGTCCTTTGATCGACTCCTCGGGGGTTTGAAAATGCCCGTGAACGCAGCAGGAATCAAATCCAGGCAATGAGCACGTTGCTGGGTCTACATGCACAGAGGTTCTGACAGATGCAGGCACGGCACGTTCACACAGCTGCAGGAGGAGCACCACCAACACACAGCTCGCTACTTACTCTCTGGTTTGTCATCAGAATGAAACCCGGTGAAAAAAAGGCAGAAAAAAAGGGAAACTGATAAAAGGAAAGTCTTTACTTCAGGACTAGTCCTCAGTCCTGGCCTGGAACACAAGTACCTTGTTGAGGTCTTCGTGGAGTCCGTCCATGAGGAACAGCAGCAGCTCCTGGGAGTCCTGCTGGTCGTAGCCGGAAAACTGCTCGTTGATTTTACCGATGGTGTTCTTGAAGTCCCGAGGACTGATGTTCTTGTACTGTCCGGCCCACAGGGACTGCATGATCACAGCAAACTCCTCCGCCACCTCCCCTTTATGACCGAGAATGTTGGATCTGTCGGAGAAAGAAGATGGAGAATGAGAAGTCCACTCCGACCTGACAGGAAGTCAACTCCACCGAGCCGAGACCTGACCTGTTGATGTCCTCCTGGTAGAAGTTGTTGTTAAAGTACTCGGACATCCCGGGAGTGTTGCAGAGACACTGCAAGATGGAGTTCATGTAGCACGTGTTGCCCAGGTTACGAAGGCCCGTCAGCGAAGCGCCCAAACCTCCAAACGTGGGATTCAGGTTACGGATTTTAGCAGCAGAAGGTCGAACGATCTCCGCCTTAGAATTACCGGTAGCCTTTAAGCTGGGAGGTCTGGAAGAGAGAAACACGGCAGGAGAGAACAGACCAGGTTTCAGGTGAAACAGGAAGTGGAGTCTGACAGGGAGTGCAAGACTCAAGATAAAATTAGTTAATTACAACTTTTGATTTCTTCATTTAACCAGTTTAGCAGCATAAATACCAAAGTTTAAACTGATTTAGATAATGTGTGCTGCATTCTTAGTGTCTTATCTAAACTGACATCAACCTGACATTTGTCAGGAAACGAAGCAGATTTTAAAGTTCTACAGCTTTAAACACAAATTAGGTCTACAACCGTCCTAAAAGAGCCGGGATTAAAGAGAGAAATCTCAAGATTATCTGGCAACTAAATCAAAATAAGAAACATTTGTTAGCTTGTTTTAGAACTTCACAATAAAACATGTTTATTTCTCTCTTATTGTCCGTTAAAACGTGCAACAAATACTCCAGGAATAAGGCAAAAGTTATTTAAAAACAAATAACCAAGCTGACTCAATAAACTGTCTGGTTTTTCTTTTATAATTTAAATTTGTCTCCAGTCAGGCAGGATGAAGTGTTCGTGTTTGACCACCAGATGGAAGCAGAAGGTTTTCATTTACATTAAAAAAGGTGCACGTTTACAAACTTTCAAACATTCTGGAAATGTTTTGGACCTTCAGAAAACTTGTAATTTTACTGAAATTCAGAGTTTGTACGCTGGTTCAGTTTTATGAGCTGTACATTTATATTATTCTTTTCTTTAAAGGATTCTTTCAAAAATCGAGTTAGAAGCAAACTAGAAGAATTACAGTTGGCTTAACACGTTCGCATAATCCTTTATATTCACAGTTCTTACTAAATAAATCTGAAACACATTCTGTTGTTTGTGCTTTTCATTTTTAGAAAGTCGGACGTTTGAAGCTGAAAATATATTTGTTTCTATTAAAGAGTCAAACTTCTTAAAACCTGTAAAAGATGAAAAGCTCCTGGTCGTCCTGGCACATTAACCATGAACATCAGTGCTCAGGATGCTGAACGAGCCTTACTTGGTGTCTCTGTTGATGCTGGGGATGGTGGCGGTCTTCTTCTGGGCCTCCTCCCTCAGGTCCTGGCTGACGTCCGGAGACGAGTAGGAGCGTTTCAGCTTCGACTGCTCCTGCTCTCGCTCGTGGTTGGTGTCAGGCTCAGCCGACCGCGGCGGCTTCGGTTTGACTGACGGTGGCGTTGAGGGAGGAGTCTGAGGGACTGTGACCTCTGGGGGGTACTGGTGGACGCAGTTGGTGGGGGAGTGATAGTATTTGTAGATGCCAGTCACCGTGTCGAGAAACTATCCAGAGAAAGAATAAAAAAAGGTCCTCGGTTCAAACCTTCTATGAAGAAGAGACTTTTGGCCTGAACGTACGTGAGCTCTGAACGTGACGCACCTTCATCCAGCCGTCTGGAAGACCTGGGACACTCCGTCCCATCTCCTCGCTCCTCGCTCGCGTCAGAGGCTCCCTCTGAAGCAAACACACGTAAAAAGATCAAATGATTGTCTCATAAAGTCACAAACACGCCTACAGACAATAACAAAGAGAAGGTTCGGCCATCTTTGATGGTTAATAGAAGATTTGTGGCGGCGCTCCCTTCTTGTGTTTCTCCTGACTGAGCTGCAGCTCCGGCGCTCCTAACGGGTTTTATTTTACTGTGGCTGAAGAGCAAAATTTAAGAGCACGAGTTCAGAGTCCTTTCGGTTTTGTTTTTGTAGATTCTCATCAGACCACAGGTGGAAATAAAGCCCCGAAGTCGGTGGTTAATTTGAGCCGGATCCTGCCGGAACAAGATCCAGGGACTCCCTCATTTTCACCGTGTGCGTTCCGGCAACTGTTCTCTCGGATCCGGCAGCTCATATTTCCGCACATAAAAGTCCAAAGTCATCGCGCATTTTTATTTTGATTATTTATTAAAAATACAACGAGAGGAGACGTCCATGTCTGTGGAGTGGATGTTCCTGCTGCAGCAGGCGCAGCAGCTCGCGCACACGCTGCTGCCAGCAGAGACAGTGACCACATGTCCTGCGGGGATGAAGCGTCTTCATTCACCTTCAGCTGCGTCTCAGAAACCAAAGCAGCAAACGAACATTTTAACGGGACAAACCATCACAAACGTGGCACTAACCACTCATTGTATGTACTGGAATTTTTGACGTGGGTGGGGTGTCCTCTTCACCTAGCTCAGCTGTGCGCTCTGCATACAGTGCACGTTTACGCACGGGAGCGTCTCCAGACTGCTCTGCAGAGCGTGCATAACTGCTTGTGTGTCAAAAAAGTTAAAATACACCAAAATGCAGGAAATGGCATCTCTTATTCCAAATTTTCTGGGGGAGGACCCACGGACCCTCCACCTGCTATTTGTGTTTCGGCATCAATTATTTTACAAATTAAGCCCTGCCCAAAGTGCAGACAGGAAGAACTCACCTTGATTTCATTGACGATGCGGTTCGGAGCAGGCGAGTCCAGAGACATGCTCTTTGAAGGGGTGCCAGAACTCGGCCTCTCCCTCTCATCCCAGACCCGGTTCTCTTTGTCCTCCTCTTCCTCTGCTCTCTGCCTCTCGAGTCTCTTTTTCTCCTGATGCTTCTTCTCTTCATCCTCCTTCTTCCTCCTCTCACTCTCCTCCTTTTCGAGCCTCTCTCTCGTCTCCTTCTCCTTCTGCTCCTCTTCCAAACGGCGCTCCTGGTTGCGTTTTTCCTGCTCCTGTCTTGCCTTCTCCTTCATGGCCACCACCTCGGAGTGTATCTGCTTCTGTTCGTCTTTGGACAGAGCGGCGGTGGGGCTGAACGCCGGTTTGACGGAGCGATCGGGGACAACCGGACCACTCGGGGTGGAGTCCATCTTCTGGCTGGGTTTAGTTGGATCTGGGACAGACGGTTTCTTGGTACGGTCAAACTGAAACAGAAAACCCAAACACGATTCTTATTTACACACATCTGTTAAAAAGCTCTCAGGGCGGGTGAAATAAGCACCTGGGGGAATGATCTGCCTGTCGCAGGAGACTGGTCGGCCCTCTTGGTTGGGTCGAGCCCAGGTGTCATGGAGCCAGAGACGGGGACATCAACAGTGTCAGCAACCGTGGAGGTTTTGGATGCTGGCGGCTCAGCAGGTGTTACCCCGTTCACCAACGCAGGAGCCGATGGTTCTGGAGGCTCAGGTGAAATTTCAGGCTCCGTCTGAACCGGAGTCGGTGGTTGTGGTTCCTCTAAAGACGGGTAGCTAAAGTTCACTGAAACAACACAGAAGATCAGCTGATGAAAGCATTTAAAGAGCCGATTCAAAAAGCAACAGCAGATTATTTAAATCCTGTTGAGCAGTAAAATTATTTGAACATTTACAGTTTGTTACAAACGTTTTACAAAAGAAAACCGTCGGGAGTGTTGGGAAGAAACTACGGAACTTCACTTTTCAGGAAAAAAAACAGCTTGGTCATAAATTTACCTTTTCTGGTTGATGCACAAACAATTTACCCTAAACAGCTCCTGAAGTTCATTCTTTAAAAAAGTTGCAAAGTCAATCTACACTTCCTGCCCGCCCTTTGAGTGGCCCAGCATTTGACCCGTGCAGCAAAATTAATTAATAAGGAACATTTCAAAATGAAAAGATAATTATTTTTAAACCCTTCATCTTAAAGGCTGGTTTATTTTAGGAGTGCGTTGGTTTAGAATGACATAGTGCTTGTTGCTCTGAGATTAACAGATGGGGAGTCTCTATGGACTCGTTTGTTTGTAAATCTCAAAGGCTTATTTTTCCATATTTTTACTTATTTTGCTCTGCAGCCTGAGCTCGTTCTGACTCATTTTACAGCACAAGCCTCTTTTGTTTGAAAAACAGTTTCGCTAACTCGACCCCAAACTTAACTTCTCGTTAGTGACCACGGCTGCTCACAGCAGGAAGTTTCTCTGTGGCACCATAAACTCATCAAGTTAAAAAGTCCTTCTAGAACCTAAAGCACCTGTTATTATAAGATTTAGGTGAAAGTATAGATGCTGTAATGTTGACCCTGTGCGGATTAGAGAAAATCCACAATTAATTCAAACGTACGCCTCCAGTTTTTGTATTGTAGCATGATTGAAGTTGTAGAATCATTTCATCCTGGAGAACGAACTGTTCAAAAAAATCATTAAAAGCCCAAATTGAATGTGACAAACATGCCCAGGTTGAGTGGAAGGAAACGTCTGCCTGCTGTTTGTCTCATTTTAGGTTCTCATCAAGAAAACAATTAAAGCCTTGGACGGGTTCAGCAGAAGGAGCCAAAGCTGTGAGCTTCGTCCAGGCTGGAGGTGCTCACACTGAGGCAGGCTGTTGACGACTGTCTGTCTCGGGGGCTGAACTTTGGCGTTGCTCGAGTACATGGGGTAAAACAGCAGCCAGTTCTCGTAGCCTCCCTCCAGAACCAGCGGTTCGCTACGCAAAATGGTCAAGCTGTCCCACTGCAAAGGTTGAAAAACACATTTTATTCACATTTTATTTTCTTACTCACACAAAATGCAAAGCAAATGTATGCAGAAATACCTTAAAGAGGGCGTCTTTAAGGCTCTGTAAGGTGGTGCCTAATTTAAGGTCCGTGACTGAGCTGAACCAGTCCAGCAGGATTATATAATCCACAAATCCTCGCCGCCTCCATTGATCCTTGGACGCTTCAGGCAGCTTCGCTTCAATCTGATTCACAGTGATTCTGAGAAGATGAGACAAAAAAGTTCAGGACGCCTGACAAAACACTCAAACAGATGTTTTCATTTACATTTATTAACATTTAACTACCGGTACATTTAAACTGAGCTGCTCATCTACAGAGAAAATAATCAGGATTATTTTGGTTGACATTATATTCCAGATTATTAAAAACGATTACTTGTTGAGTTTAGAAACTTTGCATTATGCAGAATGTGAAGCTTATTTCGTTCTTCCTGCTGACTTTTTGTTTAAAATGTAAAAAAAAAAAAACCCAATAATACCAATAATTATATATA
>JARVGQ010000759.1:11843577-11856434 GCA_031762355.1 Hypsolebias martinsi | reverse complement strand
GATGTGACATCAAAAGAGACCATTGTTTCATCAGTCTCCATGACGACATCCCTCACCTTATCCACAAAGTCCATGGTTTAGTTTCACTTGTCAGGCTCTTCCATTGTGGAACCAACTTCTAGATTTTGTATGAGTCTGACACTTTGTCTGCTTTTAAGACTTTCCTTTTTGAAATATCCTATAATTACGGTTGTCTTGGGTTTCCTGAGCTATCCCTTAGTTCTGCTGCTATAGCTTAGACTGATGGAGGACAAACTGATCACATCTCCTCACTCTGCTGCTGTCATTAGTTCTACTCTCGGTGTTTGTATTTGTAGTTATTTCTATCGTTAACATGTTATTATTTGCCTTTCTTCTTATACAATACAAACCAAACCTGGACCAAAGAAACAACATCTGGGCCGTAGAGACTACCTGTCCTCTCAAACCCCAGACAGTCAACACAAATGGCTGACAATCCTGAATCTGGTTCTGCTGGAGGATTTTTACTGTTGTAATGGAGTTGTTTCTTCCTATTGTCACCTCTGTGCTGCTCAGGATTGGAGAGTGTTTCATAAAGAATGTGAATGTATTTTTATTAAAATAGGAAGGAGTTCACTGAACTTGGATTCTTGTTTTGACTTGTTTTTGCCCCATAATGATTTTTGCTGTGAATTTTTGTTAAACAAATAAACTGAATTGAATGATGACGTTCTGGCTCTTGAAAGCAGCTGGACTTTGTTTTTCCATTGACTATTGTATTTATAACGATGAGGAACAGTCCTACTGTAAACTGTAATAAAACATTGCTCTTTGTCATGTTTATGGTGATTTTTGGATCAAGTAGGGTGGATTTAGACCAACATGCATTAGTTGTGATTTCAGTCCACAAAAGATTAGTACGTAGTCATAAATCTGTTCTTTCTTTGACAATGTTTTGAACACGTAAGCAAACATCCTCCTAAGCCATTTTAGCTCTAGATCCTCTCATTAAGGTCTATGTTTGCAGACAAAAGGGAACATTTGGGAGGTATCACATATCCAACAGCAAACAGCAGAGTCCAGGTGCTGCTCCAGCTTTTGTCAGGGTTTAAAGGGCAGTAATACATCATGACATCATCTTATTTGATATTTTATTGTTCTTTTATTAAACATAATGTTTCTCTTTCCTCCAGACCAGATGAGAAAACATCTGTAAATGTTTGCTGTATGTTTTTGAAGAGAACTAGACGATAACAGGAGGATGACCTGCAACCGGCCTTCTAGCACATTGTCACCTGCACGTCTTAATCATTCACTTTCTAATTATTGTAAATCATTTTCTTTGGTCAGAATTAGACATTTTTCAGTTGCTGGTTCCCTGTGAAAAAAAAAACAGGAAGTAACTTTCACTTTTCTACAAAAATAATGACAAAAACATAATCTGTTATTGAGTTTTACTAATTCTAGTAGATATAATTTAGTTTAGTTTATTACATTTCTAACATGTTAAAATCTCTCTGCTAGTGTAAAATAAATACAAGTTTAACTGAGAGTTAAAATAAAATAAATGAAGAGTAAAATTAAGCTAAACAATCTTTACAGGTGAAAAGCAAGCAGTAAAAAATGAAATATGCTTAAACCAGTTTTAAGTAAAACCAATTTAAATATTAATTCTTCTGGCTTCTAAACTCATGAAGAGGAGTTAGCGCTGAGATGTTGATGTTTTTTATTATTTATTTATTTATTTTTTTGGTTTGCCTTTTTTCGTCTCTTCATTTTTAAATTTTTTTTTATTTTTAAATTGTTTTATGTGTTTTTTTTTTTTTTTTACTGACCCTATCTGAGAGGATGCTGAATTAACCGTAAGGTTATCTTCAAAGGGCATTGAGATGACGTGGTGTTTACCCCTTGATTGGACTGCTTTCTCCTTTCACACAGTGATAGCTGCATGGGCACCAGTGACCCGAAAAGGAAGAAGCGGGTAAAGACAAAGGATGGATGGATGTTTTTAGGATTTGGAAATATTTTAGTGTATTTTATTTTTTTTTTAAATTGAAAGAATAAAAGTTACAAAAACTAAATGTTACAGTACCTACAGTATCTCATGAATGAGGAAAACGTTTTGATATGTGAACAGCTAAAGCAAGCTGACTCAGACAACCCTCAGCTGATTTTAGCTCGGTTGTAACCCTGACTGATTTACATTCATTCAACGTTTTCAGCAAACACCACATTATGAGGGAAGCTTACACTGTTAGATGGAAACAAACTAATTCAGATTATTTGTGCACGCTTCATTAATGTTCATACACTAAATAAACTATTTTAGCTACAAAAACAGAACAATTTAATAATAGAACTAATTTATAACGAGCTGAATGTTTCACTGTTAGAATAAGAACAAAGAAATGATCAGCTTGTGAATGAATGGAAGAGAAAAGTAAATTACATTACAATATGAGCAGCTGTGCAGTTTGAGTGCGTCATGGTTCAGGGCGTGTTCTTCAGCTGAGGCTTTATAAATGTTTCTGTGGTCTCTGGTTCTGATCGACCCACTGATCCTCCTGCAGCCACTTGTTGCTCTGCTCGTGCAGAGAAGGTCTGGACTATGGACATGCAGGCTGAGGAGTACAACCGCAGAGGTAACCTCAGGATTCATTCCCTACAGAACCATTTCACTGTCCGAACACCGAGTCAGGTGGTCTTCTGAACGCTGTTTTGGACTTGAAGTCTTTCTGCAAACTTCCAGCTGGTTCAATGAGTCAGGTGTCAAAATGTCCCTTGCTCAGGACAGTATGCCTTTAAATCGTTTTACAATTTTTATATTTATTTATTATTTTCATTGAAATTCATTCAGACCTCTTTTTTTGGCTTTCTGTACCGGTATGTTTCTTCTTTTTTGGTCCTTTTTGTCTCTTTATGGCTCCTTTTGTTTTCTGATGTATCTTCTTTACCACTATATGTCTTTTTTGTCTACAGTATTTGTCTTTTTATTATTATTTAATGCTTTTACGTAATTCATTTTTTAGTAATTAGTGTGTGTTTTTTTCCCATTAATTTACTCTCAGTGATGTTATTGTTAAGCCGTCTGGTAACAGCTTCTGTTTTAAATGACTTGACTTGTTATGCCTTTGTGTGCCTTCTATTCATCTTATACATTCTTTTAGTCTCATTTCACATCTTTTTTTGTCTTTTTATGTCTCCTCTGCTTTTTCTGTCCAACTTTCTGCTCCTCATGTCTTCTTTGCCTTCTCTTTTAAAGAAATACTTACACCAACATAAAAAATTAAGCGATTATTCAACGTCTTGACACTTTAGCAAATATCAGCCAGCCTTCATCGTTTAAATGTATTTTTCTCCTTTTTTGAAGAAAATGTAAATTTTTCAAGTCCTGTTTAAAGTATGTTTTTCTCTGAGTGGAATTGTTTCTGAGCAGGTAAGGAGCTGGTGGATTACATCTCTCAGTACCTGAGCTCCATCAGAGACAGGCGGGTCATTCCAGATGTGAAACCGGGCTACATGCGTGAGCTGCTTCCTGACACGGCGCCTACAGAACCGGAGGACTGGGAGGACATCTTCAACGACATCGAGAGAGTCATCATGCCAGGAGTGAGCTCCTGTTCATGTGTTTTATCAAGTGCTTATGAAATGTACTAAATAAAAAGTGTTTGTGTTGTTTTTGTAGATTGTTCACTGGCAGAGCCCTCACATGCACGCCTACTTCCCCAGTCTGTCCTCATGGCCGTCCATGTTGGGGGACATGTTGGCCGACGCCATCAACTGTCTAGGATTTACCTGGGTGGGTAAACAACAACAACAAAATATACAAAGGAGAGCAGATGTTTGGAGGTTCTGTGGAAAAATTATGAGCTGTTAATATCTTACCTGCTGCAGATAGTCTCTGACTGATCTCAAATCTAACTGTACTGAAGAGATAAAGACCAAAAGGAATTGTTGTCACAAGAAAACAACTCCAATCTATAAAAGTTTAAAGTGTTTTATGCAAATAAGTTTAAATTTTTTTTACAATGTTTATCTTCATTTCTAGAGCTTGGGGTTGACATTTGTTAAAATATCTACATCATTTGGCGTAAATAACTACTGTATATAATACAATTATTTGTGGTGATGTAAAGATTTACTAACTCTCCTGCTGCCCAAAATGATTAATGACTCAGGAGTCACGTTTGATCCAAACATTTAGCAGCAGGAGGGATAAGTACCATTCACATAAACTACTTCAAAACTTTTGAGACTGAAACGGCTTTATAGAAGGTGCCAAAAGTAAAGTTTTAGTTAAAATATTTTAATTTTCCATCTAATGTTTAAAAAGAAAAGGCACCTAAAATAACCAGAAAATGTCATCTAAATGTTGAATCTAAAGCTAAAGATTATTATTAATAACTTTATTTAACCCGTGCCTGAAGGCAGCCTAACAGACATGTTTTGGATTGGGGAAGGAAACCGGAGTACCCAGTGAAAACACACAAATCTGATTAAATCTGATGACTCATCAGAGAAAAATGCAAAAAAAGTCAATTCCCTCTGAAGTAAAACTTCTGTGCTCTGAACCAGGTCTATGGATGGTCATATGATGGTAGATCGTAGATCATGTAACTTTCTCCACATTAGCTTGTTCAGCTTCAGTAAAACACCATTGGACTGATTTAACGAACTCTCAGAGCAACAACTGGATGTTAACTTCTGGAGCCAGCCTTCAAGATGGCCGCCACAGCTCATCAAACTTGGAAAAACACAAAAATGGCTCCAACGCTTGTTTAGAATCCCACCTCCAAAGATCTGAACTGTCCCTTTAATGCGGTGTTCTGGTTGTGAACAGGCGTCCAGCCCGGCCTGCACAGAACTGGAGATGATTCTGATGGATTGGCTCTGCAAAGCTCTGGGACTCCCTGTCTTCTTCCTGCATCGTCATCCTGACAGCCGAGGAGGAGGAGTTCTGCAGGTTTGCTAACGCAGAGTCAGCATCCACACAGTAATGCTGAGTAATTGTTTACACTGTTCATTTTTCTGGTTTTCAATCTAACTACCTCTGCAGACTGTGTTATTTTCGCCATTCATAAATCCAAACGTTTGGCTCATTCAGGAGATGCCTGCTGTGACATTTTTTTGTTATTGTTGTAAATTTTACACTTTTCAAAATGTTTGAAACAAGGAACTCAGTGTCCCTTGCCCGGACATGGGTTACTGGGGCCCCATCCTGGAGCCAGGCCTGGGGGAGGGGCTCATCGGCAGGTGCCTGCTAACTTGGCCCAGTTGGTCTCAGTGCTAAGGAGAAACATGGGTTTGCCTTTTGCCCTCCTGTGGGCCCACCACCTGCAGGTGAGGCCATACAAGTCGGGTGCATGATGCCATGGGCAGTGGCCAAATGGCAGTTCAGAGTATCTGGCCTTCTTGGAGTCCTTGGCAGGGGTGCTGGAAGGTGCACCAGCTGGGGACCACATTATTCTGTTGTGGGACTTCAATGCACACATGGGTAATGACAGTATGGATGGACATGACTGAGAAGAACAGCCTCTCTGATCTGAACTCGAGCGGCGTTCTGTTGCTGGACTTCTGTGCTAGTTATAATTTGTCCATTACAAACACCATGTTCAAACATAAAGGTGTCCATATGGCACCTTGGCACCAGGACACCCTACAATGTAGATTAATGATTGACATTGTAGTTGTGTCATCTGATTTATGTCCATTTGTTTTGGATACTCAGGTGAAGAGAGGAGCTGAACTGTCAACTGATCACCACCTGGTAGTGAGTTGGATCAGATGGCTGGGTAAGATGCCAGACAGACCCGGTAGACCCAAACGTGTAGTGAGGGTTTGCTGGGAACACCTGACAGAAGAAACTGTCAGAAAATTTTTCAACTTGCACCTTTGGGAGAGCTTTAACCATATCCCAGCTGAGGCAGAGGACATCGAGTCCAAGTGGGCCATGCTCCGCACCTCATTTGTTGAAGTAGCTGCCTTGAGATGTGGCCACAATGTTGTCAATGCTTCTCACCGTGGCCATCCTTGAACTTGGTGGTGGACACCCCAGGTTAAGAAGGCTGTCAAACTGAAGAAGGAGTCCTATCAGGCCTTGTTGGCTGGTGGGACTACAGAGACAGTTGAAGAGTCCCAGATGACCGAATGGTCCGCAGCCTTGGCTGTTGCTGAGGCAAAAGCTAGGATGTGGGAGGAGTTTAGTGAGGCCTTGGATAAAGATTCTCGGTCAGATCCAGTCAGATTCTGGCAAACCATCAGGCTTCACTGTTTTCAATGAAGGTGGGGTGCTGTTGACCTCAAACAGTGATGTCATCGGGAGGTGAAAGGAATACTTCTCAGACCTTCTCAATCCCATCGGCACATCTTCCATGGAGGAAGCGGAGTCAGGGGACGTCGAGGTTGGTCTATCCATAACCATGGCTGAGGTTGCAGAGGTAGTTAAAAAGCTCAGAAGCAGTAAGTCTCCAGGGCTGGATGAGCCTCTCCCTGATTTCCTTAAGGATCTGGATGTTGTGGGGCTGTCTTGGATGACACACCTTTGCAACATTGTGTAGACATCAGGGGCAGTTATAGGGGCACAATTCTCCTTAGCCTCCTGGGTAAGGTCTATTCAAGGGTACTGGAGAAGTGGGTCAGTTCATTGGTCAAACCATAGATCCAGGAAGAACACTGAGGGTTCCGTCCTGGCCGTGGAACACTGGATCAGCTCTTTACCCTCACTAGGGTCCTTGAGGAGTGATGGGAGTTTGCCCATCCAGTCTACATGTGTTTTGTGGACTTGGAGAAGGCTTTCAACTGTGTTTCTCGAGGTACACTGTGGGGGGTGCTCCATGAGTATGGGATTGGGGGCCCATTGCTATGTGCTGTTTAGTTCTTATACAAGTGGTGCAAGAGTTTGGTTCGTATTACCGGTAATAAGTTGGATCCCTTCAGGGTGGGAGTTGTTCTCCACCAGGGCTGCTCGCTGTCACAGATTCTCTTCATAACATTTGTGGACAGGATTTCTTGGTGCAGCCAGAGGGCAGAGGGTTTCCAGTTTGGTGGCCTCAGGATTCCATCTCTGCTCTTTAGAGATGATGTGGTACTGTTGGCATCATTGTGCCATGATCTCCAGCTCTCGCTGTAGCGGTCAGTCTATGATCCAACCCTCACCTATGGCAACGAACTTTGGGTAGTGACCAAAAGAATAAGATTGTGGATACAGGTAGTCGAAATGAGTTTCTTCCACAGGGTAGTTTAGAGATAGGGTGAGAAGCTCAGTCATCCAGGAAAGACTCAAAGTAGAACCGCTGCTACTCCACATCGAGAGCAGCCAGTTTTGGTGGTTAGGGCATCTGGAAAGGATGCTCCCTGGGCGCCTCCCTAGGGAGGTACTTCGGGCATGTCCAACTGGGAGGAGACCCCGGGGAAGGCCCAGTACACAGTGGAGAGACTATATTTCTTGGTTGGCCTGGAACATCTTGAAATCCTCCTAAAAGAGCTAGAAGAGGTGGCTGTGGAAATATATATTTGGGCCTCCCTGCTCAAGCTGCTGCCCTACAACTGGACTTTGGAATAAGTGGAAGATAATGGATGGATGACTTTTAAAAGTTTTAGCTAGTTTTTTTTCTATTTTAGCTACTGTTCTGCCTCTTACCTTTGACGTTTCAGCTTCTGCAGTAAATTTCAGCTGACATTGGGCTCTCAGTGTTCACTCTGGATTTTGAAGAAAACACTTTTTTTTCCAGTTGAAAAAAAAAAGTTTATTGAACTGATGAAGTTTGTTCAAGTAATGAATCTGTTTGGTCTCTGTTTTACCTTGGTTCTGATCCGATCACTCACTGACTCAGAGCACAGTCAGTGAGAGTACACTCGTTGCTCTCCTGGCAGCCAGGAAAGACAAACTCCTGCAGCTGCGGGCTGACCTGGACCAGGACGTGGACGACTCAGTTTTGAACTCCCGACTGGTGGCCTACGCTTCGGTTCAGGTCAGTGTTTTGGCCGTTTATCCTGCAGCTTCTGTCTGAGGCTGAGGTTTGACGTTTGATGTGTCCCTGCTCTGACAGGCCCACTCCTCTGTAGAAAAGGCAGGTCTGATCTCCCTAGTGAAGATCCGGTTCCTGCCCACTGATGAGAAGCAGTCACTGAGAGGGGACACTTTGAGACAAGCAATTCAGGAGGACAGGAGGACAGGTCTCGTCCCTTTCATGGTGCGTATTTTAAATATAGAATCAATCTTTTAAAATACTTAAGAAATATAAAGGTACCCTGCATGAGTCAGAGATTTAACTTTGGGTTTAGACATTTTTGTGCTAAAATATAAACATTTTGATAGTATTTTCCTGGTTTATTACATAACAGTGTCTAAATAAGATCCTGACATGTTGATTTTAATTGTATAAAAGATAAAGAGGAAGAAAAAAGAGGAAACGGAAGATTGACTTTTTTTAAGGAAATAAATATTTCAGTGAACGAGGTCTTAAATTAATTAAAATTCAACATACTCAACTAAAGTTGCTGCATTTTAAAGTGATCAAAATTCATCCACCCATTTCCTGTACCCACGCACACCTGGGGCCAATTCAGTCACCAGTCAACCCCACATGCAGATTTGTGGTCTGATGGGTTTTTCTGCAGATGAGTCTGAGTCAGGAGTCAAACCTTCTCACACCCACTTGCAGCCCTGAACCAAACATTTTATTATTTAATGGTTTCTTTCTGCAGATGAAGTATGCCTTGTTTACTGTTGTCCATAATGACATCACCAGGTCCATAGATGTTAAGTGTCCTGTTGCTTTGGTGCTGCTGGACCTTACAGCTGCTTTGACACAGTGGAGGTGCTGTCCTTCTGTCTCATCTTCAACACTATGTTGGTCGATTTAGTTCAGCAATCATGTGGTTCACCTCCTACTGGACCAACACAGGACTTTCTCTGTCATGATGGTACTCTGTCTACTCTACTGCCTCTCTTTCTTTTGGTGTGCCGCAGGGCTCCATTCTCGGTCCTCACATTTTCTCTTGTCATTTTTTTCATTCAACCTTTATTTATACAGGTAATTCTCATCGAGCCTCAAGGACTCATTTACAAGAAAGACCTGTGATCATATGCTGCTACTTGGATCAGTTATAGCCAGACACCACTTTTCATTTCACTGCTCTGCAGATGACTTACAGATTTATTTGTCCATGAAGCCTAAACGTAGTAATCCTCACGTCTTTTCTTGATTGTATTGTCGATAATAAACAGTGACTTCATCCACATTTTCTGTTTTTAAATGAAGGAAGTATATTTTTTGGTGATGAGACTCCCTGCAATTTTGGTGTTCTGACATCCAAGTTCAGACCCACAGTTACAAACTTGGGGGTGACCTTTGACAAGGATTACATTTTTGACAAACGTAGTCTCTGTAGTCAAGGCCAGCTTTTATCACTTACATCTTTTATCAAAGTTAAGCCTTTTTTAAATTGTCCAGACCTGGAAAAAGATATTCCTCCTTTTATGAGCTCTAGGCTTGACTCGTGCAATGCTCTGTACGTTGGAATCTCCCAATCTTCCATCAGATGTCTTCAACGGATTCAAAACGTTGCGGCCCGTCTTTAACCAACACCCCCAGACGTGAGCACATCACCCCAGTTTTACAATTGATTTTAAACTTTTGCTTACTTGAAACACTCAACAGTCTCACCTCACTTATTTAGCTGATCTAGTAGCTTTCGGTGAGCATGAGAGGACCTTTAGATAAACATTTTTACTTTTGTCCCAAAGTTCAAATACAAACCTCGGGGTAACCGGACCTTTTCAGTCACTGCACACAGACTTTTGGACTTGCGCTCCACCTTCGTATTCAGGCAGGATTTTAATACCTTGCTGTATTTTTGTATTATTTTTATTGTTTGGTTTTAACTTTTGTATTGTGAAGCACTTTGTGCACCTTTTGGTTGTTGGAGAGGAATCTAAAAATAAATGTTTATAGATAGATTGATTTCATTATATTGCCAGTGAGGACAAACAGCAACAACCTTTGACCACCACTGATTTGTGAAAAAAATCTCTTGAGTAAAAGCATGTCTGGTGCATGACTGTTAACATGATGAAGCTACTTTATTCTAACTTTTACCTCCTGAACTCACCTGTGGTTGTTTCCTTCCAGCTGTGTTCGACTCTGGGAACCACAGGAGTGTGTGCCTTTGACAAACTGTCTGAACTGGGACCAATCTGTGCGTCTTCAAGCTTTACTTTAAAACACTCAAGTTTTTAGCACCATTTATTAAAATCACCTGTTGGTTAATTATTGCTTAACAGGTGAAGAAGAGGGCCTTTGGCTACATGTTGATGCTGCGTACGCCGGATCAGCCTACTTCTGTCCTGAGCTCCGCTGGTCACTGCAGGGCATCGAGTTTGCGCAGTCTTTTGTTTTTAACCCTTCAAAGTGGATGATGGTCCACTTCGACTGCACAGCTTTCTGGTGAGTCATGGCATTATCTCACTTTATTCTCAGTATTAACAGTAAAATGTGTTTGTTTAAAATATGTTTTGTTGTTTTTCAGGGTAAAAGACAAATATAAGCTCCAGCAAACCTTCAGTGTTGATCCCGTTTATCTCAGACATGAATACTCACAGGCAGCTACAGACTTTATGGTACATCATTGTTTTTTTTTAATTAAATCTAAACTTGAATAAAATAGAAAGTTACTTAAATTAATAAAAAATATTTTTTTTTTCTGTCATCCAGCACTGGCAGATTCCTCTGAGCCGGCGTTTTCGGTCTCTGAAGCTCTGGTTCGTCATGCGCTCCTTCGGGTTGAAAAACCTCCAGGCTCATATCAGACATGTCCGTAACCTTAAACTCGTTCTCTGAACAATCATTCAAAATCAAACCGATCAAAATATGGTACCAAAACATTATATAGCCTTATGTACTTGATACAAATATTTATTGGACACTGACTTGTTTCGTAAGTACAAATCTGGTACTTACTGGGTACAAATTTCATCCTGATTTGGCACAAACCTGGTTCCTACTGAATATAAACCTGGTACATAAAGTCTTAGTACTTAAAGTACCAGTATACACCTGGTACTTAGTTGGTAAAAACTTGGTACATATTGGGTACAATTTTTGTGCTTAGAGGGGTACGTGCAAAGTACAAATCTTGTACCTACAGGGGTACAGGTAGTCCCTGACTTACGAACCAGTTCCATTCCTACGCCCGTTCATGTCGAAAATCGCTGTAAGTCGGAAAATACGTCAAAACGGCCCCTCATACATACTGTATTTTTACAAGCCCCTAGCCTATCATAACACATTACCCTACATAATTATCAAAAACCACATACATTTAGGAGCCATAATGAAGGAAAAAAAGAGTTAATTTCTAACTGGGAGCTGGTCATTTTTTCCTCCATCTGTTAGCATGTTAGCTCGTTGCACGTCCGGCCTCTGCAGCTTCCTGCTGCTTCGCACGGTCCACAGCGTTCAAAGCAAGGTCTGTTAGCATGTTAGCTCGTTGCACGTCCGGACCATCCAACCTCCTGTAAATTTCCAGCTGTATCCGCTGTTTCTGCTGTCAAGCTATTGCCTCTTACCGTCAAACAGGAAGTACAACCGGAACTTGGCTTTTCAAAATAAAAATTTTCAAAATAATTTTTTAAATGAGATGCGTGACGTAACCCCGAATCGCTGTAAGTCAAGACCGCCGTAAGTCGGGGACTACCTGTATTGTTTTGCTAAATTCAGCTTTCAGCTACAGTTTAGCCAAACTGAACTTTTAGCAACTTCTACTCTTTAGCTTATTTGAGCTTTTATATTTTGTTCTAACTTTTCATTTTTAGTTATTTCAGTAAATGTAAACACATTTAGCTCTCGTTATTCATGCCACATTGTCGCTGGGAACGCAGATTTTTCTAGTTTGACTTTTACAGATTTGCGGCGTATGTAAGAGCACGTGAGGACTGAGCTTCACTTTCAGAGTTAGAGTCAGTCGTGTTATCGGCTCCATGATGGTCGGCCGCTCTCTGACTGCTGATTTCATATCAAGCAGATATGGCACTGAGTCTAATATCATGTGCTTTTAGCTCACTTAGACGTTGTGGCATTTTAAAGTTTATGTCTTTGGAAAAAACACAGGTAAACTGTAGCAATCAGATCTAAATGCTTTAATTTGACAAGTTGTCCTTGTCATTAGCACAGTTGTTTGTTGAGAACGTCTACGACACGATTAAAGCTCTGCATTAAGAAGCTTTTTATTATTTGTCTTGTTTAGACACACTCATGGATCTTCATGCTACATTAGTTTGCTTCAGATGTGGTCTCGCTGCCTGAATAGCTCTGGGGCTTTTTCCCAAGCCATGAGCCCCCAAAATAGTTTACCCTGCCCTCCCTGGTGGAGGAACATAGTTTCCCACTCTACAGCCGAGCTTGGGATCTCAGCAGAGTGAAGCATGTGTGCAGCACTAAAAATCATTCCCCCCTAGTATGGTTTAAAGTAATATAAACATAAGTACATATATGAAGTACTTTTTAGTTGAAATTAAATAAAAACTTTAATCAGAACAAGCTAACAAGCTTGAAGTGAAAGACGGACGTGTACAGGGGCTAACAAGCTGGGGATATTTCAGCTAGTGCAAAACTTTCATCCCTGACCCAAACTCAGGATTGTTACTAACTTAAATCTGTACAGAATAAAAAAAACATCTACCTGAAACTGTTCACACGTTACTGTGAATTATGAAAATTACACCGGCAAAGTCTGTTGGAGTCAGCCTCCCCACCATCACAGACATCTACACCTCCAGGTGCAGGAGGAGGGCCACCTGCATCATGAAGGACCCCACTCACCCAGCACACACACTTTTTCCCTCACGCCCCTCAGGGAGGAGGTTGAGGACCATTAAGTGTAGAACCACTAGACTG
>JARVGQ010000759.1:11798594-11815919 GCA_031762355.1 Hypsolebias martinsi | reverse complement strand
CTGCTTATCTGTATATTAAACCTGCAATAACGTGCATAACTGTTTCTGAGCTTGCTTCAACATTAGAATTTCGCTACAGGACCATGACCTCACATTTGGAGGTGGTGATTCTCATCCCAGTCGTTTCACACTCGGCTGCGAACCACTCCAGTGAGAGCTGGAGATTATGGCACAATGATGCCAACAGGACCACATCATCTGCAAAGAGTTGCAGAACCAGAATTTCTCCACTTCCAGGCTGCATCTAGAAATTCTGTCCAAAAAAGTTATGAACAGAATCAATGACAATGGGCAGCCCTGGCAGAGACCAACTCCCACCCCGACTTATTACCGGCAATGCGAATCAAACTCTTGCATGGCTTGTATAGAGACCAAACAGCCTGTAGCAACGGGCCCCCAATCCCATACTCACGGGCGCCCCCACCACAGTGTATCTTGAGGGACATGGTCAAAAGCTTTCTCCAAGTACACAAGACACATGTAGACTGGATGGGCAAACTTCCATGACCCCTCAAGGATCCTAGTGAGGGTAAAGAGCTGATCCAGCGTTCCATGGCCAGGACGGAACCTGGATCGTTCTTCCTGGATATGTAGTTAGGCAAATGATCTTCTCCAGTACCCCTGAATAGATCTTACCAGGGAGGCTAAGGAGAGTTATGCCCATATAATTGGAGCACACCCTCTGGTCCCACTTTTTGAAGAGGGGAACCACCATCCAAGTCTGCCAATCTAGTGGCACTGCCCCCAATGTCCACGTGATGTTACAAAAGTGTGTCAACCAAGACAGCCCCACAACATCCAGAGCTTTAAGGAAATCAGGGTGAATCTCATCCATCCACAGAGCCCTGCAGCCTCTGAGCTTTTTAGGTACCTCAGCAACCTCAGCCATGGTTATGGATAGACCAACCCCAAAGTCTCCTGACTCAGCTTCCTCCATGGAATTAGTGGGATTGAGAAAGTCCGAGACATGTTCCTTCCATGTCCCTACAACATCACTGGTTGAGGTCAACAGCACCCCACCTTCCCTCAAAAGTTAACAGTGTTTGTAAAGCACTGTTTTCCCCTCCTCAGCCACCTGATGGTTTGCCAGAATCTCCTTGGAGCTCACTGAAGGGTTTCATCCAAGGCCTCACTGAACTCCTCCCACATCTGAGCTTTTGCCTCAGCAACCGCCAAGGCTGTGGGCCATTTGGCCCTCCAGTACTCCTCACCTGCCTCTGTAGTCCCACCAGCCAGCTAGGTCTGATAGGACTCCTTCTTCAGCTTGACAGCCTCCCTAACCCGAGGTGTCCACCACCGAGTTCGAGGATGACCACCACGAGAAGCACAAACTACCTTACTGCCACAGCTCACTTTGTACAATTCAAAAGGTTTTCAGGCCAACCACTCAAATTCTGATGCCAGTTTGGATGTTTCTTGGCCGTCCACTGTTGCTCGGGTGAACTCAGGGCCGTACAACTGAACTCCTGCTCTTGTCTGAACATGCCTAGGGCAATTTGTCTGCACTTTCTTGTGCTTAACCATTTTTACTCCCAGGTTTGATACCCTGTTTGGTATTGTTTATTGAACTTTTATGTTTTGTTTGGTCCCACTGTCCTAGTTTATCCCTCCTTCCTTCAGAGTCAGAGTAGTTTTGTTTTTGAAATATTGGATGATGTCCCTTAGAAGGGGGATACTGTCAGGATCCATGATTTTGTTTATAGTTCTTTGTGTTTCAGGGTTATGTTCATTTAAAATGTTGTTGTTTAGTTATGTTTACCTGTACTTGTGTCTTCCCCGGTGTTCATCTGTGTCTTCATTTTTTCCCCTTAGTTAATTGTCAGTTTTGGTTTCCCCAGTCATCCTGCCACACTCACCCTCACTTGCTTCCTGCTCCCATGTCACAGCTGTAGCCACTATCCCTCGTTAGTCTCAGCATATTTATTTGTCAGAGTCCATCTTCAAATCAGTAGTGCATTATTGGTGTTCTTACTATACACTGGTCTCTTTGTACTCCTTGTGTCCATGAACTCTCCAAGTATTTTCCCAGTTTTTTCAAAGTACTTTTGCTTCCATATCAGAGTTTTGCCTTTGATTAAATAAATATTAGTTTTAGACTTGAGCTCTTCATAAAGTCTGCAGTCTTGGCTCCAGCCTCCTATCAACCATGACATAGATTAACTTTTTAAAATGTTAATTTTAGACCACTGATTCTAGAAAACTTATATGTATTATTTGAGAGAAAGTCAAAACCAAACATAAGAATTTTATAGGAGGAAAACCACTGACTCCTACATATAGTCTCATGACAATATCAAAACTTATGGTAAAGAAAGTAAAGCACAAACATTTTTAATTAAGTGATAAAAGTCTGAATGATCTGGTCCAGCTTACCGGCTCCAGTGATGAGGACTTTGGCTTCGCAGCAGGAGAAACAGTGAAGCAAAGACTTGGCTCTGATGTTGGTGTTCAGCAGAGACGCCACACAGCCCAGTTTGGCCAGTCCAAGCCAGACCCACACGAACTGGGGCTCGTTTCCCAGGAACAGGGCCACCGTGTCCCCCTCCTTCAGGTGCGTGTGCGCCTGCAGAGCTCTGGCCACTTTGTTGCTCTCTCTGTCCACCTGGCTGTAGGTGTAGGAGCTGTCCTCAAACACCAGGAAGGTCTTCTGGGGATGCTTCTTCACTTGGTCCAGAAAACAGTCCACAAGACTAAAGAAATTCTTCAGGATTTTGCCAAATTCTCGCCTAATCTGAATTTCTCTGATTACGTATTTCAAATCTTCCAGAAAATAAGGATTTCTCCAAAAAATCAAAAGTGGTAAAATAGGCAAAATGGTCAAAAAAAAAAATGCAATCATTGTGATTCGGAGTTCACTGTCGGTCCTGGTGACCCAGAAGAGGACTGAGGGGGTCCGAGTTCTGCTGTGAAGAAAACATAACCCCCCAGTCTAGTTTTGTCTGACCCGTGTCATCCCTTAATGAATAACTAACTATCTGTACTTTCAGTTACACAATATCTCAAAAGATTTTTTTTTTTTTTTTTTCTAAATGAGAGCCGGTCCAAAGTTTTCTGCAGCACTGAACGCCTAGTGTCTCACATATACTTTTAAATGAAGGAATAACTTTTTGTATCTTTAATTCCAGAACAACTCAATGGCTGCTTTTGCTGAGCAAGCCCAAAGTTTTTGTGTTTGCAAACAAACATTTACAGTAATTTGATTTTATCTTTTAATAATAAACTAAGCTGATGTTAAAGTTAAAAATAACATTTAAAAACTGTGTATAAACATTTATTCACTTTCCCTTCTCAAAGAAGAAGCCAGATGTGAATACCATCAGAACCGCTGCTGTCTTCTCTGGACCAGAGGTCATTTTAATTGGACTGAAGTGAAGTCCAGAACTGTTCTGTGGTCAGACGGGTCCAACTCTGAAGTTCTGTTTGGAAACCACAGATGCCACGTCCTCTGAACTAAAGAGGAGAGGGAACACCCATTCTGGTATCTGCTCACAGGTACACAGCCTGCCTCTCTGATGGTGTGGGGATGCATTAGTACTCCTGGCGTTCATTATTTTTACTCTGCTTCTCACACAGTGCCCACTGGAGTGAGGCACCAACGCCTCACAATCCAACAAGGACAAAGCAAGTGACAAGATTAAATGGAACAATTTCTCAGTTTTACAATTTCTTAATGTGTTGAACACAGAAATATCCATGAGTCAGTCATATTTATAAATATTGAGCTAAAATGTTGTGTGGTAGTAGCTGAGAGTCAACACCAACACACCAACACAAACTCTGAGAGCTAACAGATCACATCACATCTTTGTTGAAACGTTTTGCATGCAAAGTTGCAGGCGACATGTGTTTCTTTAACCGCTGAGTTCATGTTTCATGCCAGGGGCGATTTTAGAATCTGACCTTTAGGGCGGTGCTTAGCCCCCAATGCTGACAACGGCTCTTGGCTTGAACATTGCAGTGGTTATTGGAGTCAGAAGCATTTGTAATTTTGGGAGGGGGCGAAACACTTGATGGTGGTGCTGGGTCTTCCCTCATAACATTTTGAATAAAGTGTGCCATTTCCTGCATTCTGGTGTCTACATTTCTATGTTAGCCTACATAAGTAAACACTTGATTCAATAATATTTTAGAGAGCATGGCAACAAGATGTAGCCTGACCAGCAGCTCTCCTTGCATGAAGAGAGCATGCTCCACTTCTCTCACACATCCAAATACCCCGGCCACCCACCCCCTGGAGCTCCTGCAGGTATGGGGCATTTACTTAAGGGACAACTTGTGGTTGCCGATAGGTCAGTTGCTGACAGGCTTACTGGATTGAATGAAAGGTGGCGCTCTGGACTCATGCAAAAAAAAAAAAGTCTGGCTTGTTTAAGACTGTCATCATTTACTCCATATTTATTCCAAATTTATTCAATATTTTTGTTTGAGAACTAAGCTTCCTTACAAAAATGTAATGATGATTTCATGGGGGCTGAGATTGTGTAGAAGCAGGGCAGCTGGCTCAGGACAGAAAGACCCAGGTTCGATCCCCGGTCACCACATACCTCGTGGTGTCTCTGGGCTACACACCCTATCCCCAAAATGCCCCCCAGGTGCCCTCAATAGCCGCCAACTGCACCATCTGGTGGTGGGAGGGTTAAATGCAGAGACTATTTTCACCATGGAAACTTACAGTGATGACATTATTACATTATTATTATTCAGGGGTGCCGAGTTAAACTTTAGGGGTGCTTGAGCTTCCACAAAGAGGCTGAAATCACCAGTTTCACGCCGCATTACAAAGTAAAGCTGTGATAAAATTGACCAGATTTAAGGACGTTGGAGTAAAAACAAATCTATTTGAATATTTAGGTTTAACATTATTTTTCAGTGATGGTTCAGGTGTCTTTTTTGTCAGAATTAATGCTTAAAATGTATTTATACATATTCCATCTCTTCTTCACCTTTAAGGTACATCTGCAATAAAATAATTTTTTTTTTTTTTTTAATTGAACTTCCACTCAAATCTTTCTGATTTGCAGCTGAACCTCTTGTCTGTCTGTGTTCTTCTCTGGCTCCATCTTGTGGTTCAACTTTGTAAAATAAAGCTTAACGCTAGAACAACGATGAGTAAAATCACAGGAGAAACAAATAAAAAAAAGTGTTCACTTTCACAATAAGACTCTTTATTTTCTTAGTAATGTCACTAAAATGTACAAGTTTTGGTACAAAATATAAACTTCGCAGAAGGCCACTTCCTGCATGGTTATGTCAGAATATGAATTTAAAAGGGAAATATTCACTTAATGCTTGCACAAAATATGTCATAAAAAGCTAAATTTATGAGAACAACCAGGAACAACTTGTTGAACGACATCATCTATAACTGTCAAAGCAACTCATCCTGGAAATCAGGCAGTGTTCTAGTGAATAAACTATTTATACCATGTCATGGCTTGTCTGTAACTATATCAGCCACACGCCTTGCCTCGAGCAGATTGAAGCTGCTGACATAAGCACGTTCACAGGAACACATCACAGGACTGTTTTTAATAAAGCATAAGGATAAAACTGTTGCGGACCTGAGCTGAAAGGTAAACATATCTAAAATGTGTGAACAGTGTGCACGGCTCAGAGCTTGATGCTTCCTGATCTGATGGAGTCATAGGTCTGAGCGCTCAGAGGAACGTAGCTCTTTACTCCATCATCCAGGATGTAGAGAGGGTCCTGGATGCTTCCTGGGTCAAAACCCTGCTCCACCAGCTTCATTTTTATCTGCTTAAAGGTGCCGGTCAATTCTACTGCGCTCTGAGTAGAACACACACACACACACACACCAATCACAGACTTCTGTTTACAACAGAACAATGTCTTTTTGCTTTACAGATCAAACATCCTCAGTGTTTCTTCCAGCAGTAATAAAATGAAGCCATTTTTTAAAAGTTGACCTCACCTGTATCCTGATAAAACGAGGTTGTGCGTATGAAGGCAGGTAGCTGACCACATGGTTGTAGATTTTAATTCCATCAAACTCTGCATCTTTCTTCACGGTAACAGCTGCCATCCCGACACGACCCTCATGTCCTAAATAATATATATATATATGTACATACAGTATATGAAACTAATTCAGTTCAGTTTATTTATGTGAAATTACAATAAAGAATCTCTGAATATAGCGCCAATTCACAACAAAGTTGTCTCAGGGCACTGAACAGAAACATTCACATACAAAGAAAAGCCAATTAGTAACGCTCTCTATCTACGGAAGCCAACAGACTCGTTGAGTCAAATGAACAAAGTACACTGATGTCCCTCGTCTCTGAGGGGTTTGAAGAGTGAATGTTTGTAATTTTAGAGATGAGTGTTTTGCTGGACAGGCATTGAACAGATAATGAAAGTAAACCTAAATGTTTTTTTGGTGCAAGATATCCAGGTGGGCAGGAGTTATACTGTAAAGAACAGAGAGAAGTTTTTATTTCTTGTCCGAGGCAAAGCAGAGTGACGGATCCAGGTGAGAGGAGGAGACATTTTATCCACCACCAGGTGCAGTGGAGGAGCCAGGGGGTGGCCACTGGTGGCCTCGACCACCTTCGATTAATCTTCAGCCACCCCAATCCTTTGAGGAAACTACACATTTAAGCAATAAAAAAACTAGAAAGCAGTTTACGAAAAATGATAGAGCTTATGGTGGTGGCAATCTTGGATTTTGACTTAGCAACCCAATTTTTGAAAGGAACCTCTCTTCACGTAGATGTAGCCACACACAAAAATGGACGTCAGTATTTCACTTGTTTTCAAGTTATCGTGCTCACAACATGCACAAATGGTGGGGATTTCTCCATTTTTACTCCGTGACAGGACAAAAATACAGAAAAATTGTGTGAATGCTGTCAGCATTTGGGCATCAGATTGAGTCTTTAGCTACTGTTCAGCTTATTTGAGCCATTAAGCTATGACTTTGATAATTTAATCTTTTACTTACTGTTTTGCTAGTTTGTCTGTAGCCACTATTTAACTAATTTTAGATTTTAACTCCTGTTTAGCTGACTTAAACCTTTAGTAACCGCTTAGTACATTTAATCCTTTAGCTACGGTTTATCTAACTTGAGTATTTAGCTACTATTTAGCTAAATTCAGCCTTAAGCTATGACTTAGCTAGTGTGAGCCTTTTAAACATGGTCTTGGTAATTTTAGCTTCATGTTTTCACTTAAACATTCAGCACTCAGGGTTGACATGTTTTGCAGGAAATGTACTATAATCTTAATATCTGCGATAAAAATAATTTCTGTTGAACATTCTGATTTTTCTGAGTTGTTTTGAAAAATAAAAAAATAATAAAAACATTGTTGGTCACCTGGAACCTGGACTCCGTAAACATTAGCATCCTGCAGACAGTCGCTGATGGAGAGGATGTCAGAAACCTCTGTCGTTGCCACGTTCTCACCTTTCCACCTGCCGGTTCAAACAGTTTTACATCACATGGAGCTTCATATAGTCCAAGAGAGGTGGGCAATCATGACACTGTCTGTGAATGAGGATTAAAAGGCTAGCTTAAAATACAAAATCACTAGCTAAAACAATCAAAAAGTCTAGATACATGTTAAAAACACAGTAGGGTTAGGTAAATGTTAAAAGTAGCCAAATGCTAGCTGATAGTAGCAAAATGCTAGTTGAAAGCAGAAAAAGGCTAGCTATAGGTAGTAAACAAGCTAGATAAATGCTGAAAGTTAAAAAATGGGTAGTTAAAAGTAGAAAGTCTGAACAAAAGCTAAAAATAGCAAACTCCTATCTAGAGCTCAAAGTAGCAAAATGCTAACTGAAATTAGCAAAAATGCAGCTGAAAGTTTCAACTGCATTTTTGGTTTCAGCCTGAATCCAAAAAGCAGAAAAAGCCAGCAGAACTCTTGATAGAAGCTAAAAGTATAAAAACGAAAGGGTAAAGCTAAAAGTGGGAAAATGCTAGCAAGAGGTTACATGTAGCAAAATTGCTAGCTAAATGCTAAACATAGCAAAATAATAGCTAAAAGTAATGAAACACAAACAAAAGCAAAAGTAGAAAAAGCTAGCTAAAATTAGAAAACTCTAGCTAGAAGATGGAAATGGCAAAAAAGTAAAGCTAAAAGTACTAGAAGAGAAGCTACAAACTAAACGCAGCATCTGAAGACTGAAAGGAATTGTAAAAACATAAAAGTTTTTGAAAAAACTGAAGAGAACAAAATTTATTTCTATGAGAACATATTTATAAATAAAATTAAATATTTGGAAAAGTATAAGTCACAGCGTTCATGTTTTGATGAATGAACGGCTAAAATAGTACAAAGTCAGCTGAAGTAAATAGATTGACAGGTAAACGAGAAGTCCACGACCTGAAGGTGTCCCCGACTCGGTCCTGAAAGTAAATGAAGTTGTCCTCATCGATTCTCATCAGGTCTCCGGTGTTGAAGTAAACGTCTCCTGTCTTCAGGACGTTTCGAAGTTTTTTCCTCTCCGTTTGTTCCCGGTTTTGGGCGTAGCCTTCAAACGGAGCGATTTCTGTGATTTTTGACACCAGCAGCCCCGTTTCACCTGCAAAAACAGCCACGTTTAGCCTGAAACTGTAGTAAAATATACATTAAAGAGGAAGTGTCCGTCCGAGCTAGCTGAGATCATTTGTCACCTCTGGATGATTCGATGCAGAGACCGTTAGAGCCTCGCACGGGTTCGTCGCGCTCCGTGTCGTATTTTATCAGCGTGTACGGGAAGAACTTCTGCAAGAGCAACGTAGATGACAGTCATTAGTGTCCAAAACACAAAGAGTCATAATAAACACTGCACCTTTAAACCTGGACCTGGACCATCACTTTTAAACCTGGACCTGGATTGGACCTTTAAATCTAAACGTGAGTCAGTTCTCTCATCTAAGATCTTCATGGTGGTGAATGAAAGTTTAATAAAACTTGTGTTAGCCCTCCATCACCACCTTCTACTGCTTATTGGGGGTCGAGTTGTGGAGGTCCAGGAGAGAAACCCAGACCTCCCAAGTTGTCCCCAGACCAGAGAGGATACATAATCCCTCCAAAAAGTTCTGGGTCTACCCCAGGGTCACGTCCCAGTGTAACAGCCCAGAAAACCTCTAAAGGTAGGCGTCCAGATCAGATGAACCTCCTCAGCTGACTCCTTTCGATTAGGAGGAGCAGCGGCTCAAATCTGCGCTCCCCCCAGATGAGAGCAAGGAAGTTCATTTCTGCTGCTTGGATCCAAGATCTGGTTCTTCTGGTCCTGATCCAAACCTCATGACCACAGGTCAGGGTTGGAACATAGATGGACCAGTAAATCCAGAGCTTTGTCTTTTAGACTCAACTCTTTATTCACTACAACTGACCAAAGCAACACCCTCATTACTGAGGATGAGGCAGTGATCTGTTGATCCAGCTCTGTCCTGCCATCAACAAAACGCGAAGATACCTGAAGTCCTCCATCTGTGGCACATGGTGGTCCTCAGTCCTGGCCCTGGAGGGCCACTCTCCTGCACGTTTCTCTGCTTCCACACACCTGATGTGGATTAATAGGATTCTGCAGAACTTAAAGACCTGCTGAGGAGCAGGGAAACATAGAACATGCAGGATGGTGGCCCTCCACGACCAGGATTGGACACTGCATCACTGCTGGTAGTTCTGTTAGTTCGGCCCAGACAAAGTCTTGAACATCAACAGATTTTAACAAAAGCTAAAACAATGAATGTTTGACTCAATTATTTAGGAAAGCAGTCTAACAGTACCCACCGTGTCTTCTGATAGGAAAAATTATTCAAGTGTCGGAGCAAGAACTGAATCCATAAAACTCCCGGGAGCTCCGTGTTTACAAGGTGCCATGTCTCCGCTCATACTCATGTCCTTTGATTGACAGCTCATATTTACAGGGACCACAGCGGGTCCAAAGCAATCAGAACCAAAGAGACATTCACCCATACAACTGTTTCCACTTTGGTTGTTAAAAGCCCAACAAAACAGACATTTTCCTTGAGAAGGATTCTGTTCATTAAAACTTTAACAAAAAAAATCAAACAAAAAAAACTTGCATCCTGAGATTATGCCCAAGGATTGCTCTTTAATCTCTCAGATGCTGAGAAAATGGCAACGTTTACGGTCCAAGGAGCCATTTTTGCTCCAGAACCTCAAAATGCACTCAAAGTGTAAAATAAAGCCAACATCACTCATCCAGTGTTCTATAAATGAAACAAGTTGCATCAAGTAATTAAAGATTTTTAATAAAATGTTGACATCTTGGTGCTTGTACATGATAAGACAAATAAAACTATTTCTTTAGAAGCAAAAAACTTTTGGTTCCCACTCCCTTTGATAAAATGTAACACTGAACTACGCAGCTAAAGTCCTTCTATTTGTAATAAAGTTTATACTTTAATAAGTTCTTAACGTGAATATAAAGAAACGACAGGCTGTTTCATTTTATCTGAGAAATTTATTCATGTATTTACAGAAAATTGAACAGACAAACTGCATAAACTACTTTATGAACAGAAATGTTTATAATTTCTGTATTTTTGGTCAACGCTACAAGAGAAGGACCAAAGAGCCACATGTGAGCCACTGGTTGCAGAGCCTTGTCCTAAGGTTATACCTCTGGATGGACTGGGTTCAGACGACCAAAAGTATGTGGATAAATATTCAAAGCATTCAAATATTTAAAAGTATGTAGATGATATTTGTCTTTTTTAATTTTCTGAAATTGTATTTGTGTTTTTATTGGAAATCAATGAAATGAATAAATAAATAAATAAATAAATAAATAAATAAATAAATAAATAAATAAATAAATAAATATCACGCTTACCTTGTGAAAAAAGTGGACTCGTCCAACTGCTCCAATTTTTCCCGTGTAGTTCAGAAAGCCAATGTTTCCCTCCGTGGAGGCGTAAAACTCCAGCACCCGGATGTTCCCAAAGCGGCTGAGAAACTCTTTCCATATTTCCGCCCTGACACCGTTTCCGATGGCCAGCCTCACTTTGTGCTCCTTGTCGTTTTCTTTCTGCATTTTCAAACAATACAACCAACATTTAACGTTTTGAAAGATGAACCAAATGTGTAAACGTGTTTAGAACTGCAAGAAGAATAAAGTCCACCTTTAAGTTCTTGGAGCTTAAGACATGATGAACCTGATCCAGTTCTTGTCATGTTCTAAAATGACTCGAGTCTGACCTGAAGTGGTCTTTGGTTGGAGTGGAAACATTGTTAAAACGCCAAATGAGCAAAAACATCCAAACTAACATCATCAACCATCGGATGATTTTGTTGGCACCAAAAATATTCTGTTAGCAATAATAACATTTCTGGAGCTCATCTCAAGACCTCAGATTTGGTGTTTTGTGGCCCACAGTTCAGTCCAAACAAGCTTTGATCTACAGAGGCACTGCACAGTCTGACCTTCAGGGTGAATCAGCTGTCTGAATGTGAATAATCTTTCTCTGCAGAACGATGGACTCTAAATGACCTTTGACTGTACAAAGATTGATGGACAGCAGCAGCTGCTTCTTTTGAGGTCATTGCTGAGGTCTTTCCGTCTTGGTGTTGTGTTAACACACACACTGTCCACATTTTTGAAAATTACATTTGTATGCATCCTTTATGATTGTCTGTTGTCTTTGTCGTCCACTGTTGTCGTCACTCTTTGTTAAAATCAGGTCTCTTGTAAATGAGTCAACGAGGCTCAATGGGATTAACCTGTCTAAATAAATGTTGAACAAAAGATCTAAGGTGGTCCCCTGGAGAGGATCAGCTGATCAGCAGCTCCTGAACCTCTGAGGTCCAGTGGAAGCAGCAGGACTGGAACAGAACAAGTTTCTGTTGAATAAATTATGACTCGGTGGACTCTGTTGGGCGTTTTTATTCACTTCATATTAGATTTGGATAATTTTAGAACCCGATGAAGACCAGATCAGGTTTAATGTGCTCATGTAAAACCCAAGAGTTGAAGAAGGTGGAGTTTTTCTTCACAGACTGAAGCAGAACTTGACAAAGATGCAGAACTGGTTTATTAGCTGAACTCTTAAACATGAAGTACAACATTATTAAATCAAAGTACCCAAGTAGATTAAAAAATATGTTTAATTTGGAAAAAAAAACATCTATAAACCTTTTAAATGGTTGTTAAAATGGCTGTTTTGATCATGTTTACTTCAAGGTTTCAGATATACAGACTTGTAAAAGTGCAAAGCAAAGCAGAATTCCTGCCACAGCTTGGCCTTTATCGACACTCACTATAGGTTAGGCAAAGAAAAAATGGCTGCAGAGCCACTTGATATGGAGCTCCGAAGCAAAGGGTAGGGTCTATTCTGGGCGCTGACCAGAAAAAGACAAGCCGCCTGCTGCGACGCGTGTGATGGAACCAGATCCCCTGAATGGATGTTTACAGTACTACAAAACACAAATAAAGACTCACAACATGCAGCAGCCGTTTGAGTGTTCAAAACTAAGTTAAAGGTTTCTTTATTTGATTTCAACTCCACACAGATGAAGGCTGAAAGCTGAAACTCCAGGCTTAAGATCGAACGATTCCTATTTTGGTAAGCCAGCTGTGTGTTGGGAACGAACAGATTTGGACCGATCTCCCTGACAGGAAGTGGCTCGGCGGCGGCAGCTCCTGCAGGATGATTTACAGAAGAGACGACGGCGTGTCCCGTCCCCGCATGGATTAAAAACTAAACCTATAAACTAAAGTCGTTACCGCATGTAATGACAGCTCTTGTTAGTGTTTCTCTTTCTGACTTATTTAAATTAAATACAATAAGTCACCATAAAAAAAATTACAATTAGAATGTATGACAGTACGGTGGACATACAGTATGTATGAAACTGTAAATGCATCAGCTAATCTAAGTCTAATCTAATCTAAGCTAAGTATTTATGGAAAATTATTAATTTAAACCTTTATTTAAGCACTGAAATTAAAAATCTCTTTTTCAAGAGAAACCTGACCAGGAATGGCAACAGCACATAGACAATAACTAATAAAACCACTGATATCAAAGCACTGTTAAAATACACCACGGCAGAAATACAAGAAGAAGAAAAAAAACAGAGAATAAAACACACTAATAAAACTAACAACTGTCAATATCAGTTAACACATTTACAAACAGAGCCTCATTTGCAAATAGTTTAAGGATGGCCTTCAAAACATTCAAACAGACCGACTCCTTCAACTTCAAGTCTTTTTGTAGTTTACTCCAGTCTGAGGAAGCAGCGAACTGGAAGGAGTTTTTGCCGTGATCAGTACAAACCTTAGCTATGGTTAATAAAATGAACTTATCTGAGCTCAGAAGATAACCTTCTGAAGGTTTACAACAAACTGCAGGAGGTAAGGGGGAAGTTAATCCAAGATGGCTGAATAAGGGGTAGAACCTGTGGAGGGGGATAAGGCAGCCCATCCAGAAGACAGTGGTGGGTTGAAGGATCCACAGCCAGGGATAAAACAAAAAGCTCCATTATCTGCAGAGTCCAACATATGCACCCAGCAAGAGGTTGGAGCCTCCATCCTTACATCCGTCCTCAAAGACAAATGTCCTCAGAGACACCGTGTCTCCTACGCCCCTCCTTTTCTGCTATGAGACAGATACTGGCATTCTGTTTTCACACAAGAAGCTTCTTTCTACCCCACCCCCCACCCCCTCTTGGACCACCCTGACGTATTCACTATATGATGATTAGTTTAGACTTTGTGTCTCCCAAAAGAGTTCTTGATCAAAAGAGTTTTACTTTGCCTTATCAACAGAGACTGCTTGCCAAGACAATAAAGGAAGTTAACACCCAGTTGGAAGTTTTGATTTAAAGAAACCTATTCTGGTTGTGTCAGCATGGTGTCACCCTTTCTAACAAAAGGGTTATTGTATTATCGGCTCTGAAGAACTCTGAGAAGGGAGATTTTAATTACATTAATTATACAGCGGGATACTCCTACTATAAGAAGCCCTCTGATTGCTTAAAAGTTAAGGGGCTTGTCTTGTGAGATATCAGGTATACAGAATACTGGCAGAGTTCAGTATTGCCAGATTGGGCAGTTTACTGCCAATTGGGCGATTTTCATTCTGATTTTGCAAGTAAAAATTGCTTTGAGCGGGTGGGGATAATTTGGGCGGATTTGGAGTCAGATCAGCGATTTTTGAGTATTAAACACATTTCAAACAATCGTTCATCATTATTGGTTCAATGCTCCTCTGACCTTTCTCCATCACTGATTGGCTATTGTCATCTGCCAGGGCATTCACAACCGAGAACTGGTGAGGCTGTTTTAGTGGACACCTCATTGAGTGGGCTGGTACGTCGGAACGGCCGACGTGGATGTGGCAGAATTGCTGGTCAACTAATAAAGAAAAAGCACTGAACTTTATAAAGCACCGTTTTTTCCCCCTCCTTTGCTCTGCTAGAGGTGGCAGCTTTTTTGCCCCCCGCCCTCCTCTTCCTTCTTCCTGCTCTGCTCTCTGTGTGTCTGAAGCGCCTCAGGTACACATCTCCTGAACGTAAATTGAGATTATGGTACACCATACCATACCATTCTATTTACAGAACACTTAAAACAGCGACAAGGCCAACCAAAGTGCTGTAAATTATTAGATTATGGATCTGGTATCATGGACGATCAACGCTATTGACAAGATTTTTTTCAACAAAACAACAAAGTCCTGGGGAACTGGCGTGTCCAGCTGAGACGCACACTGCGGGATACGTCATGGACTCGTGGGGAGTGTGGCAGGTGATGTGTCTCACAGCCCTGTCTCAGGAGGATGTTGAAGATGTTTATATAATTGGATTTATGATAGCAGGGACTCTGCTTTTTTGGCATTGGCGGGCTCTGTTCTATTGACAATTCGGCAGCAGTTTCGGCCATGACAAAGCTTCCAAGCTAGTGTGAAGGTTTTATCTGTGCCATGACCTTGCAAAATCAGCTGATTTTTGAGCTAAACCATAAGGTGCAGACGATTTACGAGAAATCGAAGGCCACCTGAGGCTTCTGGGACTCATCAGCATGGTGGGCTCGACCTTGGCGGGGACTCATAGCATGGATCAGTGGAACTGATTCCCATAGTTAGGCCGTTTTGGAAACAGATAGTCCAGATGGACTCAAGACTGAAGAAAAAAAATCTGTCTGCCTGAAGAAAATCAACAATCAAGCTTATCTGAATCTGACTCCCCTCCGGCCTTGGAAATGGGCCGACTATCAAATTTCTCCTGGGTCATAAGTAACCAGGGACAAAAAGCTTCATCTATCGACTGTCCTGTTCCCCATTGACAGGACAGTCCCAGAAACAATCTTACATACAGCAAACTGGTTGGTCCACTTAAGGCTTGTACTGCTTGGTGGGGAAACAGTTTACTTGGGACTCCTCAGACTGATGAAGCCCTCCGGAGAGAGGGTGAAACGTCTTTCTACAAAAAAAGAAACTGTCCAGAAGACCTGACTGAGCGTTATTGGATTTTGGTACCTGGATGATTGAGCATGAACTTTAATGCCTTGAACCACTTTGGCTGTGGCTGCCTACCAGGGAGAAGTCGATGGGGGACAGGACAGTCCCAGAAACAATCTTATCTACAGCAAACTGGTTGGTCCACTTAAGGCTTGTACTGCTTGGTTGGGAAACAGTTTACCTGGGACTCCTCAGACTGATGAAGCCCTCCGGATAGAGGGTGAAACGTTGTTCTACAAAAAAAGAAACCGTCCAGAAGACCTGACTGAGCATTATTGGGTATGATTTGAGAGCCTTGAAAAGTGAGAATGTGTGGTTTAGACTTAGTATTAGAAAACAGAATTTTATGTATTTATTAGCATTCAACACATTCAACACATGTTTCAAGTCATCCAGATTGCACTGAACCACATTAGAAGCTGCATATAGATTTTCAAAAGCACTTTGTGCCGTGTTGGCAGCACAATATAGGACAGTGTCATCAGCGTAAACATGAACATTATAATGCGGCACATTTTTATCTGAACTGTTTACATGAATATAAAAAGAAGTGGACCTAGGATAGAGCCTTGTGGAACACCCTTGGATACCGAAGACAAGTGGAAGACAGGCCTTCCACCTGCAGACACTGTGACCTCTAGGAAAAGTTATTCTTAAACCCCTCAACTGCTTACTGAGAAATTCACTGTCAAACAGCCTTTTTGGCAATCTCGTGCTCAACTTTAGATTAAAGAACAAGCTACGCAATGTTGCTTTTTATCTAAAATAAATAAAATACAAACATTTAAAACAAAGTACATTGAAAAACCTTTACTTTTGAAGATGTATAAACAGTGCTAATCTGGTTACGGTAAAAACCCAAAGCACTTGCCCCATGACTGTAAATTGTTTACACACTCTTCTTTATTTAGAATAAAATATTTGTTTTGTTTCAGACTGTAGCTCCAGTTATGATTAAATGTTTTACCTTTGGCGTGCTGCAGAGGTAACGCATCACCTCTCCGATGTACTGGACAACAGTAATGTTGTACTTCCTGCAGTCGTCCCAAAACTGGGAGGCAGAAAACTTCCTCTTCAAGACGATAGTCGACCCTTCAAAATAAAATGTCATGGTCAAATTTATTTCTATCACACACTTAAAAACAATGAGGTTGAGAACCAAACTGCTTTACAAAATGACTGAAAACAAACAACTACAAAATAAGTTCAGAAAATCACCCATAAAACCAACAGGCAGACTAAAATAGAAACTGAATCATGAGAATAGAGAAGCATAAAAAAATCTGATGGAACTCAAACTGAACTCAAATTAAAGTCAAGATTATAAAAGGAGTTTTAAGACTGTTTGAACCAGGGGTGTCCAGTCCTAGTCTTGGAGGAGCATCATCCTGCAGGTTTTACCTGTTTCCCTGCTCCAACACACCTGACCCAATGATTTCATCTCCTCCTCATGTTCTGCAGAAGTCTGTTGATTCAGATCAGGTGTGTTGGAGCAGAGGAACCTCTAAAACACGCAGAGTGGAAGCCCTCCAGGAACAGGACTGGACACCTCTGGTGTAAACTCTGGATGATGAAGTTGAAAGCGCAGGTAGGTCCAGAATCTGGGGAGAGATCCCCTCTTGAGTTTTTGTTTAACCCTCAGCTGCACTGAGAGAATCTGGTGGAGGATCTCAGAGCTTTGGGTTATAAAAGTTAGTAAGTTCAGGTAAATAACCGGGAGTGACTCCATCCATTCTCTTCTGCTTATCCGGAGTCGGGTTGTGGGGGTAGTAGCCTAAGTAAGGAGGCCCAGACTTCCCTCTCTCCAGCCACTTGGGCCAGCTCCTCCGGGGGAATCCCAAGGTGTTCCCAGGCCAGCCAAGAAACATAGTCCCTCCAGCGTGTC
>JARVGQ010000759.1:11696229-11709141 GCA_031762355.1 Hypsolebias martinsi | reverse complement strand
TGTTAACGCTGCGCCGCACACCCGTTCTTAAGTCCGAGTTGCTGTAAGTCGAGGGCGCCTTAAGTCGAGGACTACATGTAATTGAAATGCAATGATTGCTTTATAATTGCATCATAGCCCTTCCACCCCTAATATTTAACATTCAACAACTTAAAGTTTGCATTCATCCTTCATGTAAACAACCCAATAACCTAAAACTACCATCTAAATATAGAAAATACTCGATGTGTGCTGATGTGTGCATGTTCACACTGCACTTTAGACTTAGACAAGTGAACACCACACCAAGACGCCAACCGTGTCAGCTGCCGACTTGCCTCTGGTAAAGGTTAACGCTGCTCCTTTGCATTTCTGAAGTGGGAGAACAGAAATTGTATTTTTAAATGGCCTCATAATGGAAAAATCTTACAAGGGTGATACGAGACCAAAGAACAGCCATTTTGAATGCAGTGTGCATGTTCAAAAGATGGATTGAGGAGGAAGAGGTGTTCATTTGTGAAGGTCGACCTCACTGAAAGCCACAATCCATTTGGGAATGAGGTGAATACACAATTCTCCCCCATAACCATGCCTACCCATTCTGCTGGATTTCACGGTGGCCCCTCCGCACGCTGACCGGGAGGCAGTCACATTTCACACTTCGAACCGTCACCATGGAAACGGCACAAAAGAAATCTGTTGGTGCATGTTGCGCCGAACTTTTCTGTTCCGAGTCCAAATTAGAGACAAGCGTGGACGCACTCCAGCTAGCATAAACGTGAGCGCCAGCCAGCATGAGCGCGTAAAAGAAGAGAGAGTAAGATTTATCCTCTAAGTGTGGGTTTGAGTGAAGTGACCCTGCTGGTTTTACTCTCACCTGATGGATGATCTCAGACACTGGCAGCTGGTCCACATAAGAGTACAGCTCTTTAAGCTCATCTCCATTCACAAGCCTACAAGAGAAAAACACACAGAGCGGCTCTGTGTCAGCATTTACTCAAGAAAGACAGTTGCATTAAAAAAAAAAACACGTTGCGTAAGACATTTATTTACAGAATGAGAAAAGCTGGAGGGAGAAAGAACAGACTCAGAATTCCTGCTGACTGTTTGTGTGATATGATGCAAAAAAACAAAACAAAAAAAAAGTCTGTCTTCATAATTTGAGCAATAAGAATAAATCTTTCACATCGTTAGCCCACTCTGGAAGCCAAACGCAAGAGAAACACTTTGTTTTGTGCTACACCACATGAAATCTTTTTACCGACCTATTCACATTGTTTTTCCTGCAACGTAGAGGCGTTGGAGGATCTCCAAGCTTAACTCCATGAACCAGGCAGTGTCCTCGGCATTATTTTTTAAAATAACATCAACTAAGCTTGTCGCAATAAACAACTCAATTAATCGCATGATAAATGAAAAATTTCGACCTAATTTTTTTTATTTATCGGCTTTATCGTTTCTTCGTGTCTCTCTTTCTACTGAAGACACTGGATGACAAAAGGCTCGACTCCGGTGCTTTTCACTGACCCCTCAGAAGCTAAGCTGAGAAGCTAAGCTACAAGCTAAACTATAACGACGACCTCGGGAAAAACCTCTGTCTTGCTGAAGCTCCAAAATTCACAGTTGAAATTCGTGCCTTTGTGTAAAAAGTTGTTTTTCTCTCCAAAAAGAAGCTGAGAACTCATTTACTGATTTTATTATTAAAAGCTTTGTGTGACAAATGTGCTAAAGAGCTCAAACCACACCGAGCATCCGCTGCCATTTTCAGAACAGAAAACAGGAATGAGAGACAGCCCATGTCACATCAAGGGGCCTCCCTCCCATTTTTCTTAAAGAGACACGCTGCTCGTTCCCTCACTATCCATCCTTCAGCTCAAACAGTCTTATGCTGCCATCCGGAGGTCAAAAAAAGGTACTACACACAAAAATTAACCTACATTTCTTCTTAAAATTGACAATAATTACTAATTATTGTCAAATTTTAAACAATATTATCCAACAATTTCTGAGACCGTTAACTGCCCAGCATTTGTGATCGTGACAGGCCTAACATCACTACAACTGCTTCAAAGTGCAGCTCCAACTGGGCTTGTTTTTATAAGTGTTTAGATAGGATTTGTAATGCTGCATATCAAATATCAGCTTGTGTGTTGTGGCTGGAAAACACAAGGTCAAACTATATTTTAAATAAAACGTGAGGAAGAACTACAGATAAAACTCCTGGATTAAATCAATGCAAAAAAAAAATAATAATAATAATGTTCTAATTAGCCCAAAACTGACATTTGCAAGTTAACTTTGATAAGTCAGAGACTATACATCCAAGAGAAGTGCTTCCTTTTATCCTGAGAACAAAGTTTAACGGAATAATAATAGAGTAATTATTTTTTTCTGCTGGAGTGCCCACCCTTCTACTTGAATCTGACTTTGAAGAAAAACGGAGCCAAATCTGGAGATTAAGGTGGGCGTTGAGCGACAATTGTGAAATTTCAGTACATAAAGAAAACCGCTGTAATGAGAGTTAAATTTATACTTTTTTCCACAAAGAATATTCAGTTCACACCCACTATTATCTGGTTAAAATGTGATAAATATGTACAATAAAAAAGTGACAGGAAAATTACAAATGTTCAATCATAACTTGGATATAGAAGGTAAATAGAGCATATAGGAATAAATATGAATATCTAACGAGAAGAACTAGTATGAATTACAAATGCAAAGTATTGTTACAGAAAGATGTCTCACAAAAATTTGAAGGACACCAGTTTCCAAATTGGATATACAAAATTTTGGAAAAACAGAGACAGAAAAAAGAAAAAAAAAACTGATAAAAATCTAAAACATATGGAAGAATCACTATGTGTAGCTGAAAGGGTTTTACGTTTGGATAGCAAAAATAAATAAATTAAAACACTTATTATTTGGAAATGGAAGATTATGTACCGATGAAATCAAGAACCAAATAATAAATAAATAGTAATTTTCCTGCTTTAGCAGGTTTGTAGTTCTGTTTTAATGCAGCTCCTACTTTAAAACAGATGTTTATATATATTGTGCTGGTGAAGATTCTCAGTCATCCAGGACATGATAAAATCAAAAAAGGTTCAATACAAAAACAACTGGACTTTATTTGTAGCAAGAAAACGTTTCGCTCATCATCCGACAATTTTTTTTAAACCACGGCTGAATTAATACCTTTACCACTGTTTAAAAACAAGTTTCTATGGTCCAGATGTGGTTGCTATGGTCCAGGTGTGGTTTCTATGGTCTATGTTTAGTATACAGTAGATGGTCCAGGTATGGTTTCTGTGATTCAGGTGTGGTTTATGTGGTCCAGGTTTAGTTTCTATTGTCCAGGTGTGTTTTCTATAATCTAGTTGTGGTTTCTATGGTCCAGGTGAAGTTTATGTGGTCCAGGTGTGGTTTCTATAGTCCAGGTGTGTTTTCTATAGTCTAGTTGTGGTTTCTATGGTCCAGGTGAAGTTTATGTGGTCCAGGTGTGGTTTCTATGGAAAGAAAAGCATGTTAATATAAATACCGGTAATTGCAAACATGAAAAGCAGAGTGAGGAAATGTGGTCAGTTCGTCCTTCAGCAGTCTATGTCTATAGCAGCATATCAAAGAGATACCACAGGAAACCCAAGCCAACCCTAACTATAGGATTTTTCAAAAAGAAAAGTCTTGAGTCTTATCTTAAAAACAGACGTGTCAGCCTTACAGCTGGATAACTGAAAGATCTTCCTCCCATTCTGCTTTTGGAAACTCTAGGAACCACTAGTAAACCTGCAGTCTGAGAGCAATGTGCTCTGTTAGGAAAATATGGAACAATAAGATCTGTAATATAAGATGAGCTAGGTTGTTGAGAGATTTGTAGGTTAGAAATAAGGTTTTGAATTAAATTCTGGATTTGACAGGAAGCCAATGGAGAGAAGCTAAAACTGGAGAGATATGATCTTTCCAGTTAAGACTCTGGCAGCAGCATTTTGGATTAACTGAAGACTTTTTAACCTCCTAAGACCCAACTCTTGCATATGTAGATGCCAGGTCCGAGCAGGTTGAAGACGTATTTGGACACCCACATAACAAACCATTGCAATGGTCCAGTCTAGACGTGACAAATGCATGAACCAGTTTTTCTGCACAGTTTTTGGACAAGCTGTTTCTAATTTTAGAGATATTTAAAGACTGTTCTAGTTTTTCTGACCACTTTAAACTTCTATCTCTCTACAAGTCACATCGATGAGGAGCAACTTGGAGGATCAGTTTTTCAACCAAGGACACTTCATGTGGTTAGAGGGGGGTTGACAGAACATTGATTGGAAAACAACTGTCTGTCTTTCCTGAGATTTAAAAACTTTTTATGTGCAAATGGTCAAATTAAGAAAACTCTTTTCATTTACATTTAACATCAGTGGTAAAAGAAAAAAAAAACGTAGTGTGCGAGGGTTTCTCTTTTTGTTGTGTTTTTGTGCGTTAACAGCGACGGGACGAAAACGTGATTTGAGTCTCAAAACAGAACAGCCCCCGGTCCTCTCAGAGGGGGTGGGGGACGGGAACAAAGCAGCCATTCATGTCTCCGTCGCTGCCGTCAGAAGGAGCAAACTGTTTCCACGGGTCTCCCTGTTATTTACCACCATGTCACTGTTGTCTCCATGTCCTCTCCCCCTCCCGGGTCTGTCCGTCCCCCCTTCCCTCCCTCCAGGAACGAATACCGAACGTTACGGCAGGCCGTCATCGACATGGTGCTCGCAACCGAGATGACCAAACACTTCGAGCACGTCAACAAGTTTGTGAACAGCATCAACAAGCCGCTGGCTGCTCTGGAGGAGAACGGGGTGAGACGGGAAACAAACGCTTTCTTGAAATAACGTCAAAGAGCAGGAGCAGCTGGAGTTTTTAGGTCCTCTCAGTTTGTCCGAGCCGTCTCCTGCAGAGCAGAAATCCTTGAGAGGAGAGAATTTTACGACCCGGTCCCATCTTTCTCATGTCTGTGTGGAATGCTCAGACCGGCTTTTAAAGGTTTCACATCTTAAAGGCAGACGGTGCTGATAAACGACGCGCTGCAGAAAAAGATTGGTTTTATAAAGGTGTAGTTTAATAAAGAGTGACTTTTATCCAAAGTCAAATCATTTTATCCTTAAAGAGCTTGTCCTGAGGTCCAGGCTGGTCCTTGTCCTGAGGTCCAGGCTGGTCCTTGTCCTGAGGTTTAGGCTGGTCCTTGTCCTGAGGTCCAGGCTGGTCCTTGTCCTGAGGTCCAGGCTGGTCCTTGTCCTGAGGTCCAGGCTGGTCCCTGTCCCGAGGTCCAGGCTGGTCCTTGTCCCGAGGTCCAGGCTGGTCCTTGTCCTGAGGTCCAGGCTGGTCGTCACATGAGTTCAGGTCTTAGTGTTTTTGAGTCTCTGGTAATATAAGAGGACTTGATAGTGATATTTAAATGCTTTCATTATATTTTACTTTTGTTTTTTTACGGTCACTTGCATTTGATATATATTTTTTACTGTTTGTTTTGTGAGCAGAACAACAGTTTTTAAGCGTTTTACTGAAATAAATTAGACTTGATTTAAAATGTAAATACTGCTTTATATGATTAACTTTTTAATTAATAACTGATTTTTTTAATTAATTTTTTTATTAATAACTGGTTCTTCTTTTAATTAATAACAGGTAAAAAAATAATTACAGTAATAACTTATTGTTTTTTTATTAATAACTTGTTAATTTTTATTAGTAACTGATTATTTTTAATTAATAACTGGTTAATTTTTAAATAACTGATTAATGTTTTCCTTGTTTTAATCACACACTGAGCAGTTTGTTGAACGTGATGAGAGGAATTCGTTTTTTGTTTGTTTTTAGGGAAACGGTGACGAGGAAGCGGTCAAAAGCGTCCTGACGTCTCCGGAGAACCGGATCCTTGTTAAGCGGATGCTGATTAAATGTGCCGACATCTCGAACCCGTGCCGGCCTCTGGAGCTCTGCATCGAGTGGGCCGGACGCATCTCCGAGGAGTATTTTGCACAAGTAAAGAAAGAAAGAAAAAAGAATTATCTTTAAAATGTACAGTTTCTGTAAGGAAAAAAAATCAGTACAACTGCTGAAGAAGCTTTAGCTAAAATCTAAAAGAAGAAAACAACTAAAGAAGGTAAATGTTAGCTAAAAGATAAAAGTACCAAAAGGCTTGCTAAAGATTAAGCCAACAACACAGAAACTAAAAGTAAAAGGTATTATGTGTACCAAAAGCTGTTAGTGACAAAAAGCTAGCTAAAGGCAAAAAGATAGCTAAAAGTAGCAAAAATCTGGCTTAAAACAAAAAAGTACCAAAAGATAGCTAAAGCAAAAAAGTAGCAAGGGGATAGCTAAAAGTAGATGGCAGCTTTGTTAAAATCTAAAAGTAGCTAAAGGCTTAATAGAAACTAAACTTAAGGATAACAAAAAGCTTAGAGTGACAAAGAGCTAGCTGAAAATTATAAGCAGCAAAAGATTAACTAGAAATTAAAAGAAACAAAAACCTAAAGATAAAAAATAGCAGAACAATAACTAAATCTAAAACTTAAAAGCAGAAAAAAGTTATCCAAAAGTTTTAAAATGCCAGGTAAAAGTAGCAGAACAGTAGCTAAAAGCAGAAAAAGATTGGGTAAAAAGTAGCAAAATGCTAGCAAAAGTAGCAGAACAGTAGCTAAAAGCTAAAACTTAAAAGCAGAAAAAGGTTAGCTAAAAGTTTTAAAATGCCAGCTAAAAGTAGCAGAACAGCAGCTAAAAGCATAAAAAGGTTGGGTAAAAATAGCAAAATACTAGCTAAAAGTAGCAGAACAGTAGCTAAAAGCTAAAACTTAAAAGCAGAAAAAGGTTAGCTAAAAATAGGAAAATGCTAGCTAAAAGAAGCAGAACAGTCGCTCAAAACTAAAAGTATCAAAAGCTAGCTAAAAATAGTAGAACTGTAGCTAAAAGCTATTATAGAAAAATGTTTCCAAAAGAAGCAGAATAGTAGCTAAAACCTAAAAGTAGCAAAAAGCAAGCTAAAAGTTGCAAAATGCTAGCTAAAGGCACAAAAATGGCAAAAGGCTAGCTAAAAGTATTATGCTGGTTCCATCCATCCATCCATTCTCTTCCACTTATCCGGGGTCGGGTCGTGGGGGTAGCAGCCTAAGTAGGGAGGCCCAGACTTCCCTCTCCCCAGCCACTTGGGCCAGCTCCTCAGGGGGAATCCCAAGGCGTTCCCAGGCCAGCCGAGAAACATAGTCCCTCCAGCGTGTCCTGGGTCTTCCTCTGGGTCTCCTCCCGGTGGGACATGCCCACCGGGAGGAGACCGTTGGGCATGTTAATGCTGGTTGTTAAACGTAAATGTAGCAAAGGACTTGATAGAAGCTAAAAGTTACAAATTACTGTATTACTAAATGCTAGCTGAAAGTCATAAGCAGCAAAATGTTAGCAAAGAATTAAAAAGAACAAAAATAACCTAAAGCAAAAAGTAGGATAATAATAAGTGAAAGCTAAAAACTAAAAGCAGCAAAAGGTTATGGCTAAAAGCAGAAAAATGATACGAGTATCTAAAAGCTATAAGTACTGTAGTATTAAAAAAAGCAAAAACTGAGTCAGTAGCTAAAGAAATTTCAGAGAACTATGTTTTTGAAGGAACTGAAGAGATCTGAATTTATTTTTGGGAGAAAAGATTTGTTATGATTAATATTATATTTGCTTGTGGTTTGCCTGATTAAATAAAGGTTAATAATAATAATAACGTTAAATATTTTGAAAAAGGTAAAGATAAAACGTGGCTGGATTAAGAAATAACTGAATGCGGACTCTGCAGTGACGATGGAGTGTTGTCTGTATTTTCGTGTTTCTCAACACGTGGTGTTGTTGTTTGTGGGGCAGACGGATGAGGAGAAGAGACAAGGTCTCCCGGTGGTCATGCCTGTGTTCGACAGAAACACCTGTAGCATCCCCAAGTCCCAGATCTCCTTCATCGACTACTTCATCACTGACATGTTTGACGCGTGGGACGGTGAGACAGCGGTGCACAGTCCTGCCTGAAGCTCCTCGCATCAGTGTTTGTTTACAAAGCGTCTCCTGTCCTCTCCGCAGCCTTCGCAGACCTCCCCAACCTGATGCAGCACTTGGACAACAACTTCAAGTACTGGAAGGGCCTGGACGAGCGCAAGCTGCACAGCCTGAGACCGCCCCCGGAGTAGGCCCCGTCGGGGCCGGGCACACCGCGTACCTGGGCGGACCTGCTTTCTCCCGCTGGGGCGTCGCTCTCCTCGCCTTTACTGTCCTGCTTCTGTAGCACGCCGAGCGTCCACGTGTCCGTCCGCACTGAACCCGCAGAGGGGACCCCCTCACGCCGCGGACAAAGCCTGTCGGATGACCGCTGCTGTATGAAGACGCAGTTTCCTGTGAACCTCTCGGACCATTTCCTGCAGCGTAGCTGACTGAATGAGCGCCGCACAGGGAGCTCGGAAAGGCGTCCATCCTCCAATCAGTGGGCAGGCGCTCCCGTCTGCCGCGAACGATGATGTTGGGAGTCGGAACTGCTCGTTGGCAGGAGTGGATGGAGTCCGGTCCACGTCAAGACATGGAGTCACCTTTGACCTCCTCCTGCGCTCCTAGAGTCCTCCATGAAAGTACACTCCACTGCTTTTCTCTTGGTTTTGTTTTTCAGGCAACATGTTCACGTGTCCTTCAGAAACTCGTGCAGTAAGTTGATGTGAGAAGGGTGGGGGGGGGGGGTGCTTCCTTTATGGGTGGAGCTTTACTCTAGGCCCCCGCTGAGAGACAAAAACCTCAACATGTTGAACGTCCGTATTTAATTACACATTATTTTCTCATTTTTTTTTACCCATTTTTTTCTATATTAAATTCCATAAACGAGTTGGTTATTAAAAATAAATCAGTTTAAACAGGAAAATCCAAAGCTAATGAAGACAAATACTACTATAACTCTTAAAAACTCACAATTATTAGTCCTAATATTAATCATTTTTTATGTTCATATCAAGAGTACAGGACCGGTTTGATTGTGGTCTTTTGTTTTGCACTGGAAGTGTCTCATGATTTGTCCAGGAACTGTCGTGTTGAAGAATAAGCTGTTATTGTTGCTCCTCACGAGTGTGTGTGTATGTGTGTGTGTGCGTGTGTGCGTGCGTGTCCCTGACTCTTGGTTTAATGCTGTAAGCCGCCTCACGTTTGACAGCAGCAGAGATACGTGAAAACACTTTGGACTTGAAACGTTTTTCGTTCCTGTTTTCCTCCCAGACACGTTTTGTATCTGGTTCGTCCTACTGAACAGACTGCCTTATTTTGTACAATATTTATACAGCAACATCCCACTGTGCAGCTGCAGCAGACATCTGGAGCTTTTCTTACGACGCAGCCGGAAGGTTATCTTCGAGCAAATCTCAATATTTTTATAGACGATGAATTTTACACTGGATCTGCAGCAGACGAGATCAACTATTATCTGAATACCTGTGAATGAGGAGTGAAGCAGGACGCGTTGTCTATCACTGTCGTTCAGCAGTCTCCTAGAGGCTGGCTCGAATTGATTTTTTTTTTTTTTTTTTTTTTTTTTTTGATTTTTTTTTTTTTGGATCAAATGTCCCTTTTTTTTTTTTTGGCCAACAGTCCACCGTCCTCTCTGCACAGATGTGGGTAAAACATTGTTTGGTTTAAGGCTGGATTCAGATTAGGATACGTTAAAGATTGTTGCTTCTTAGGAATATTGCCTCTTTGAACAGTATGAAAACGTCCTAACAGCTCAGCCAGGGGTGGTTAATACGATGCATTAACCACAATTATTTTTGGTTTTCTCTCTAACGGCAGAATTGTACGCTCAATCAGGGGATTTGTTTGTTCTGATCCACGTTTTGGTCTGAAGGCACGGGGGGGAAAAACAACATTAGAAATTATTCAATGAAAAATAAAATGTCAAATACATCTTTGCTGTAAAATGTCTTTTCTCACTCGCATGAGTTTAAAATATCAAGCGCTAATTTTAACTGTCCTATTTCTCATTTTTTCAGGGTTACACTTTAGGTCTGTGGTCCTTGGCCGGGCCACCATTCTGCATGTTTTAAGCAGTTTTCCTGCCCTTCAGCAGCTCTTTAAGTTCTGCAGAAGCCTGTTGAAGCAGAGAAACATCTCAAACATGTAGGATAGTGGGCCCCCCAGAACCAGACTGAGGAGAGCTGGTCCTTCAGAGGTGCCTCCCAAAGGTTTCCTGCACCGAGAGCTGAAATATCAGAGCAGCTTTAAGCAAACTGTTGGGCATCTTTGGTTATTTTACTGTCATTACAGAAAACATTTAAACTTCCATCAAATCATTTTCGTCGTCCTCCCTTGTGGTTGGGTTGCAAACAGAACCAGGAGGAAAACCTGGACCTCACTTCTGGGGGATTGCAAGATGTTCCCAGACCAGAAAGGATATACAGTATAATCCCTCCAGAGAGTTCTGGGTCTGCCTTTCAGCTTGGCTTCGTCTTAACCATGACAGACCGGAGCAACGCCCTCATTACTGTGGAAGAGGCCCGGATCCGTCAATCCATCTCCCGCTCAATCTTACCATCAGGATTAAGACCCCCAGGTACTCAGGCCATGTTTACGGGTTGTGTTTTTTGAGTGAAACGGCAGCTTTTCAGCTGTTAGTGTACACGACGACAGCCCTCGTTCTCTCTGAAGAGAACCCTCTCATTTACAGATGTGCTGCAATCTGACATCTGTCTTCATCTTTAACCACAGAAATTATTATTTAACACTTTAATGCTCACGTATGAAGAGGGGAAAAAATTTCAGATTGTGCATTTTCTTTTTCTTTTAAGAGTTATTCAATCCAAAAACAAAAAAATAGCTGGAAGAGATGTTTATACACAAGTATTTCATTTAAGTTTGGACACAAGTTCCTCGTTCAAAGCACCAAGTCACAGCTCTGCATGAAGAAACCAGGCAAGTAATTTGACTCAGAGGAGAAAGTTGATTTTAGTTGGAATAAACTAACGAGGTTGAGTCAGGTCCTCTGGACGGTTTCGTCTTGTTGAAACATTTCGTCTTTTGTCCAAAAGACTTCTTCAGTCTGAGGAGCTGCAACAAACTCAGTCTTATAAATAGCCCCTTGTCATAGCGGCTCAATCAGTTTGTTGATGACATCCAGGACTAGCTGTTCACTTGCAAAAGGAGGACCATCAGCCTAACAACTGCTTAGTGCCCTGATGGCCGCTTGCTGTTCACAGAGGGCTGAGCGATACTAGCAATTGTCCACTTTTAAGACTGGGCTGAAGACTTTCCTTTTTGATAAATCCTATAGTTAGTGCTTGTTATGCTGCCTTAAGCTTAGACTACTGGAGGACAAATTGACCTCATTTCCTTAAATTAATTGTTAAAATTGAATAGTTTTCATTTGATACTATTTCTATCTTAACATGTGATTCTTGACCTGCCATTGTGTATCTGTTCCTCCTTTCTGTTCCTCTCAAACCCAGCCAGTCGAAGCAGATGGTTGCTTGTCCTGAGCCTGGTTCTGCTAAAGGTTTCTTCCTCATGACAGAGTTTTTCCTTTCCACTGTCGCCTTTGTGCTTGCTCAAGATGAGAGTTCTGTGATTTTACATTCAAAGCAGTCTGCTCTTCTGATAAATAATATTAAATTATTATTTTTATGTATGGATGCTTCTGCTCAGTGCCCTGAGATGACTTCTGTTGTGACTTGGCACTATATAAATAAACTGAATTGAAATGTTGCAGAGCATTAAATTTGGCTCCTACTTGCTGTAAGAATATGGATCTAAAGAACAACCATCACATAAATTCAGGTTGATATCTGACTGTGTTTACATGAAGACATATTATAGTGCAAGTGACAGCTACAAAGAATGGTCAGAGAGAAATAGAAACCCATGATGAAGCTTTTCGTACCTGGCCATGAGTATCTCCAGGAGGCTTTCCAGGTTCGAATCGAACAGCGAGCCCAAAGTCCCCGATGACTGCAGTTAAATCATCTCGCAGCATCACATTCTTACTCTTGAAGTCCCTGTTAAATTAATTTCACAACAGTCGTTAAAATGCAGTTTTTAATGGCCGTGTTTAGTCACTGCAGTCACACAAATCAGTCGACAGGCTTTTAGAGTGAAACTATTACCGTAATTCAAGCACAGCTAGAGGAAAATGACTGAGCTGAGGGGAGAAATAACGCAACCACCAGGTTTTTAAGATGAATGGATACCTAATTCAGTCAGCACAGCAGAGTTCTGATTTACATCCCACCTTTCAGAGCAAACTTTGTACCTGAGTGTACTGTAGTCACTACATCACACGGAAACACAGACTTAAAACACAGACAGAGCCAGAACAAGGCAGTGATTTCCATGCATCAACAAAACCCATCTTTAACTGAGCTGATGTGGACAACACTCTGCAGCTGCATGATGTGCATTAACAACTGTGTATCTAAATGTCTCTGTGAATAAGGACAAAACCTCCAGATGTTGAACCGTGGGTAGTAAAATGCTTTGTCATGTATACCTGGCCAAAAAGTGGTGTATGTAGGGAGTCACATCTTCTGCTTATAATAATAATAATGTTTACTTTGTTAAACCACAATGGGGAATTTTATTCTCTGCATTTTCCCCATCACACATGTACTGTTGGGGTAAAGGTCTTGCTCATGGGCCCAAAGTGGGGCAAATATGGGTGGAGGCAGATGTGAATGCATCACCTGTCCCACCCTTATTTGATGCGCCAGGTTGGGTATTTGAACGGGCAACCTTCCAATCACAGGCTCACTTTATCTAGGCTCTACACCACCACTCTCTCCTCAATCAGGGATCTTAACAAAATATTTACCTAAAAAAAAAAATAAAAAAAAAAGTGTTTCTCTCTTATGATTGCCTGTTGTTGATTGTCCAAGGAAAATCTATTGCTGTATTGTTGCTGTTATCATCATT
>JARVGQ010000759.1:11624897-11638544 GCA_031762355.1 Hypsolebias martinsi | reverse complement strand
TTTGTAAACCTGACGCTCTCACTCTCCCAACCCTTCGGCTGAGGAATTCCACAGACTTTTCAGAGGAGCCCAGCGGAATAAACATTCTGTCATCGTTTCAGGACTCTGGATTGCCATCCTCGCAGCTCAGAGGTTTGAACTACGAGACAAAGGTGGAGCTGTTTAGGTTAAATGTTTTATTTTAGAGTTTGCTGTGGCGGCCATTAGGATTCCTCCACTACTTTGTGGACTATTTTGCTAACAGACAAACACAGGTGGAAAGAGCGTTTCCCACTTTTCAGGCTGGCGGGCGACGAACAGAAGTTTTGGAAGTTGGACATGATCTTTCAGCGAGTGGCGGCACAGCAGAGTCAGGTCCAGACCAGCAGGCGACAGGAACGCGTTTCTGAAGGCTCTGCCAGCCTGACTGATCTCAGCTCCTGAAACCAGACCTGCTCCTGGGGGGTGGGGTATGTGTGTGTGTGGGGTGTGAGTGTGTGTGTGTGTGTGTGTGTTGGGGGGGGGGGGTGTTCTTTAAACAGAGATGAACCAGACAGGAGTCTGAGAGGTGAGCACGTTGGGTCACAAGGAAAAGCTTTGGTCAAATCTAAACTGGCTAAACTCAAACAGAAGATAAAAACTAAAACTAGCAGAATGCTAGCTGATAGAAAGATAATTACAATGAGCAAGTTAGATAAAAACTTGTGGTTAAAAGTTAAATTAGCTAAACAAGCCGAAAACAAAAATAATTCAAACAGATAAAAATTGGACCAGCTCCAGAAGCTAAAAGATAAAAGAAGGACAAAGTTTTTCAGGGATTTGAAGAGTTCATCCTTCATTTCAGTCCATCCGTCCATCATCTGGTTCTGGACTCAGTCTCGGGGCAGCAGCTGGCTCAGGAAGGTCCAGCCACCTCTTCCAGCTCTTCTGGAGGACTCTAAGGTGTTCCCAGACCAGCTGAGAAGCTAGTCAGGGCGTCCTGACTCTTGCTCGGGGTCTCCTCTCAGTTGGACATGTCCAAAACACCTCCGTATGGAGGCGTCCACAGTCCATCCTTACCAGATGGATCACCTCAACTTGATGTGGAGGAGCAGCGGTTCTACTCATTCTAAGGGAGAGTCCAGCTACCCCACAGAGCGAACTCATTCAGACCTCCTGGATCCAGGATCTGGTTCTTTCAGTCTCTACCCAGGGTTCAGGACCACAGGTGAGAGTAGGAATATAGACCGACCCGTAAACAGAGAGCTTCTCCTTACAGCTCAGCTCCCTCTTCACCACAACAGACCAGCACAGAGTCCACAATACTGCAAAAGTTGCACCGATTGGTCTGTAGGTCTCCGTCTTCATTCTTCACTCACGGAGAACAAACCCAGAGACACTTGAACTCCTCAACCTGAGACAGAACCTCACCCTGGAGAGGACAGTCCACCCTCTGACTCAGGACCAGGGCCTCAGATCTGGAGGTGTGTTCCATCCAAGCTCGTGTTCAGTTTGGACACCTGACTGAACGAAGATCCATCCGGCTGGCGTGTTTAGAGAAACAGCCCCGACAGGAAAGTTCTGTAAAGTTCAGGAATGTCACTCCGGCTCATCAGGACAGCTGAGATGATGAAATCCTGCTCTGAGTCAGGTCTGAATGAGTCAGTCGCCTCGGAGCAAGAAGAGCGGCTGCATCGGACAAACGGCTCTTCTGGTTTTACAGAAAGTCCAGAATTACTCACAGAAACATCAGCTCTGAACGACACGAGGTGAATCAACGTCAGACGTACAAAACAAACAGAGTTCAGTATTTATAAAACCTGAGAACTAAAGACTGGATTACTGGATTCAGTTCTTTGGTTTTACGTACCAGGACATAAAAACTGGGACTGATGAAAGCTGAAACTGAGCTGTTAAACTAGCCGAACACACAGCTAAAAGCTTAATTTGGCAAAAGACTAGCTGAAAATCAAAGGTAACAAAAAGCTAAACGCAGTGAAATAATTCTGCACATTTCAGGAATAAAGTTAAATATTTTGAAACGAGCCAAACGTTTTGATGTACAAACAGCTAAAAAAGCACAAAGTCTGCAGAAGTTGAGAGTAAAAACCACACAGAAAAACACTGCAGAGATTAAATAATCTGGTTTTGACTGTGTTTTAAGATTTACTAAACCGCTGTTTGTGGTTCTGGACCCTGACTGGAATGAAGGTTCTGTTCTTTCTGACCCGTTCTCTCGTAGATCAGATGCTGTGTTTGGATCATGGTTCCGTTGGACACAGTTTGGTCCAAGCTCCAGCTGTTGGACTCCAGAATCCTTTGGTCTTCAGAGGAGTTCCTGGTCCACTTAGTGACTGAAGGAGCCCAAACTATCAGCCTCCACCACCGTGCTGACAGCTAGGAGGAGCTGTTTGCTGCAATGCATTCTGGGTAAACATCTTCCCTCTGGTCTGGTGGTTCCTTCAGATGAAACTTTTCAAACCTAAGCCAATCTGTCAAGTTGCCAAGAGAAGAGGCCATGAACTTTGACCTGCTGAATGATGCCTGTAAAGCCACTGCACAGTCTGACCTTCAGGGTGAATTATCAGCCATCTTAAAGGTTTTCCTCCTGTGAAAATGTCTGTAAAATGATGGACTCCAGACAGTTTGAACATGACCTTCAACCTTTCTCAGATTGACCAGCAGCAGCAGCTGCTTCTTTGAGGTCATTGCTGAGGTTTTTCCATCTTGGCGTTGTGTCAACACACCCTGTGTGCTCCAGAGCAGCAATCTTCAAGTCAAAAAATTAAGAGTTTGGTCAGAGGGACTGTCAAGACCTTTTTGTCCTCATGACTCCTGGACCTTCTCAGTTCAGAGACAGAACCTGGACCTGCAGGAACCTGAAAAGTTCAGCGAGCCTCCATGGAGGAGCAGGAAACCCTTCAAAGAGGCAATCATCCTCTCCACGTTGCGTTTTAGAAATAGATACAGTGACAACAATGTGAGCTGGAACACGTGACGGGGGCGTTGCATCACGGCGGACGCAACAGTCTTAAAGTGCTGCTTCGCCTACAAGCCGGAACTTTTGCACGGCGGCGGTCGTGTTGAGGCTCCGTGATGTGAACAGAGCAGCAGAACCACTGCGCCGGACTCACCTTCAGTTTGGCAGTGATGCTCTCACACTCTCCCACCAGGTGAGGGATGATCTCTGCCTGCTTCCTCAGGTTCTCCAGCTCCTACAAATAAACATTTAAATGAAGGAAAATTAGAATATAAATTTAGTGTTAGAAGATTTTAAATCATTAAAAGGATAAAGGATTAATGAGATGTGTTGGATATTAAGCTGTCAGTCACATAAATTAGTTTTTGTTAAACTCTTGCAATTAAAAAAGAAAACCATCAAACTGATCCAGTTTCAAATGTATTTAAGCTGCAGATGGTGTGACGTTCGTTGTTAACGAGATTTGACTCAGTTGTCTGTCTTCAGCATCAAACTCCTTCAGAGACTTTTCATTTAATATTTTGAATTCAAATTATTTAATTTCTCTGTCGCTCTAAACCAGAACCATCACGTCATTGTCTACAATCACTTTGTGTCATTTCATGAGTAAAGAAGAGAAATAAAAATAATATTTTTTGAGTTTTTGTAGAAGTGAGCAGATTTATTTTGTTTTGCGTCAACACTGCAGACCGTCTAACAATTCAGACGTTTGTCTTTAATCCGAGGATGTGACGACGTGGATCTGGGGTCGCCTGCTGCGTCACCGCTCCTCACACAGCTGCAGCTCGGCATTCGGAACAATATGGCCGACGTGCACCGAGAGCTGGTGATGATTCAGCATCAGCTCAGGCCTCTGAACGGTGGTGGTGAAACCTCGCAGCATCCGGAGAACGATGCTCTAATGATGCCTGTCGGGTCAGAACCCAGCATCTTCCAGACACGGTTTCCCTCAGGCTGTCTGAAAGGCTCCGCACACAGAGCCGCCTTCAAGGTTGGTCGACTCTCAGCAACCACCACAACAAATTTTAGTTCAAAATCGGTTGAATCCACAGAGTTAAAACCGTCTGTGTTGGCTAAGTTCAGCTAACTTGATTCAAGATGGCCGCCGTAGCTAACTCCAGATCAGATGTAGACACGTGTCCAGTTATTAATTTGGGAGTTTCATTAAAATCCATCCAGTGGTTGATGAGATATTTTGCTTACAGACAAATGGAGACACGCGACAGTTACACGATTGCCCAGTTTTCAACAGGTGATGCAGGGGCTGCTTTTTTTTGGCCCCCCCCCCCCCCCCGCACAAGGCCTCAGTTGTATTTGTTCATTTTATTTTGTTTTTAAATTAAACCACAAAATAGTAAAAATAGAAAAACAAGTTTTATAACATTGAATGGTCTTTAATATGTAGATTTATATGAGTTATTATTATAACTGCGTTCTGGGACCTGGGGTGTGTGTGTGGTGGGGGGTGGGGGTGGCTGAGAGCCACTGGTTTAAAATTGCCTTAAGCTTAAAAAACAAGCAAAAAACAAATATGAGAAACGGTGTATAAAAAAGATAAAGTCTGATTCATTTTAGTCATATTATTGTATTGTATAAAATCTATATATTAAAATCTGCTTATAAACTGATAGGCAGCAAGAAGGAATGAATTTATCACAAATTCTTCTTTCATGACCAACATCTATATTCACGGAGATAAAAACAAGCTCTCATTGAAAATAAACACACACATGCCAGTATATAAAACTGTCAGAGTTTGTTTATTTTAATACGTTTAAACTGATCATTTTGTTGCTGCATCAGAGACACAACCAGCTCCAAATAAAATTTTTGTTTGAGCTGAACTGAGCAATATTTTCTTCTAAAAACCTTTTGGACTTGATGTCAGCGTGCACTAATATTACATATTTATTTTCAAATAAAATTTTCTTTAGAAAATGTACAAGTTCTTTAAGAAGAAACAACAGGAACACAAAAACACGATTCAGACACTTGTGATGTTTCCACCTGTGACTTTAATTCTCCTCACACGGAGGTCGGGTTAACAAATGTGGGATGCAAGACCAGGTTAGCTGTTGCACCCTACAATTAATTATCCAAGACTAGTTCAAGTCCAAAGCTCTGAAAACCAGAGCTTCTTGAGTCTGGCTCTAAAACCAGGACGGCTTAGAGAGGAAGTGTCAAACTGACAGCAAATTAGAGACTGGGTAAAAATAAGCTGAAACAGAACCGGAGCCGTAATCAGAGGTTTACTGTCTAGAGAAGCATTAATCACGGCTGCAGAAATGACCGTGTGCAGAGTTCTGCTGGCACCGAGGAGCTCTGAGGAACAGAACCAACACATTCGGACTTGACACAAAGAAATCATTGTTTCTGTGACAACAGAACGTGGAAAGCACTCTGAGCACCTTCTGTAGGTGGAACTTACTGCATAAAAACTGAACAAAGAAGAAGAAAACTGGACTTTGGTTTAGAAAACATTTTGAGGTCAGATATGGTTCTGGTGTTTTTTGTTTTGTTTTGTTTTGTTTTGTTTGTTTGCTTTTTAATACAGCCCATTTTTAATTTTCATTTTTATCTAAAACCCATAAAAATATCAATTTAAAAACAAATTTTAACCCCTTGAACAATAATTATCTCTGAAGAGTTGTAGTCAGGGTTTAGAGAACATTATAGAACTGATGTAAAGTAAGTGATCAGTTTGTGTGGTGGTTCTGTTGGACCTTCAACACCTTCAACCACAAATTTTTTTGGATCAGGCAGTACAACATTAGCTTGATTTAAGTGATATTTCTCTGACAGAATCCAGTTTGTACTTGATTAATGTGTCTTCGTCACATATTTGACTTAATCATGGTGTTCCTCAGGGTTCCGCTCTCAGTCCAGCATTTTTTCCCTTTACATAAGTTTCAGTAATGCTTTATTATCAGGAAATATAACCACGATATGCTGATGACACTCTGTGAATCAGCTTCTCTAGTGTAGGGCTTGTCTTGGAACTGGAGGTTCTGTACTTTAGTTGTTGTTATGTTCAGATAAAACTAAATTCATGATATTTGCCTCTATAACAACTCGAGAGGTGACAGTCCAGTTGTATAAAAACTTGCAATAGAATTAATACAGCCTGTAAATCTTCAAATTGTGTTACACTGGGCTTTTATTCAACTTTCACATTCAAACATCTCAAACTACTTTTCTCGTCTTTGTAGCATTGTTAAAATTTAGAATAAACCCACTTAAAGCGATGCTGAAGAACTGACACGCACCTTCATTACGATCAGTTCCAGAAACTGGACATAAGATGGACAGTAAATCATAATTACAACAAACAAGACTATAAAACACTGCCAAAAAAAAAAAAAAAAAAAAAAAAAAAAAAACTATAAAAATGGTAAATATTTGCACATATGTTGTCCAAATGAAACCCACTTACAAGTTTTTGGATTTCATTTGTAAAGAAACAAAACAACAGTGTCTCTGCAGCAGAAAAAAGTCTCAAACTTCTCTGAAGAAAGGTGTTTCAACAAGTTTGTCTTAAAAAGAAAGGTGAAATCTTAATGTTTATAAAATCCCAGCTATAACTGAATAACAGATTCTAGCTTTAACATCTGTTTAGCTAATTGAAGCTAAATAGCATGTTTCTTTTTTTACTTTCAGCTACTGTTCTGCTAATTTTCAAATCAAAATTTTTTATGCAACACATTTAGGAACAACTGCCATTTTAGCTGTATCATCTGGTATTTTAAAGTTTTTCTTTTACCTCTATTCTGCTTGTTTTAACTTTAACAACTGAATTTCAGTGTCAGCCGAGTCCTCCAGCACCCGGCGATCACACAGTTTTGAATAAAATCAAACTGTAGTGAATTTTCTGTTTCTGCTTAAAACAGGGAGTGCTGTTTGTAACTTGACAGATTCAATTACTTGTTTTACATTTTGCCAACATATGAGCTTTACTGAACGACGTCAGTAAGAAAATATGTGAAGATGGATTCACTGTAGTAATGAAATATCTCTTTGTTCTGACCTTTGACCCCTTGGCGAGCTCTGAAACCTCATTTGAAGGGCGGAGCCAGTTTTAAGACAAACATGCTGCAGACTCACCTGCTCCTTCTCCTGCACCTCAGCCTCCAGCTCCTTCACTCGGACGGCCAGCTGGGCGTTCTTCTGTTTCTCCTTGTTGGTGTCGTTACACTGAGCCTCAAGTTCTGCAATCTGAACAAAAACAAAGATTACACCGTTTGTCAAATAATCTGCAAACGGCATTCGGTTTAAAAGCATGACGGATTCCTAGAGTACCTGTCACTTCCTGATGAGTGGATATTTCACAGGTTATAAATATTTTAATTTATTAAAAGCAGCAGCGTTGATGCGACACCAGCCCAGCTGCAGAAACAGCCCACGTTGATTATGAAACTAAAATCTGTCTATTTTGAGTAAGTCAGCCTGAGCGCAGGAGCAGAGAGGAGCTGATGAAACGTTCTGATTCGTCACAGAGAGCTCAGAGATAAACTGATCAAATCTGATGATTTTTTTCAACCTGATTAATCAACTTTATTAGTCATATGAAAAATTAAGTTCTCTCAATTCTGGGGTGCCAGGTCATAACTAAATCTTTATCAGGCTCTGAAATGATCCAGATCTGACCTGAAGTAAATAAAAACACAGCCGGTTCCACTGAGTCTTTATTTATTTAACAGAAACTGGTTCCAGCTCCCGACCCAACAGGACCTCCTTCAGAACTTTGAAGCCTTTGGTCTGCAGGGGAGTTCCTGGTCCACTCAGAGGCTGCCAGAAGCTCAAACCATCAGCCCTCCACCACCGTTCTGACATATAGGAGGAGCTGTGTGCTGTGGTGCATTCTGGGTAAACATCTGTCCTCTGGTCTGGTTCTGGTCCAGAAGTCTTGTGGTTCCTTCAGATGAAACTTTCTAAACCTGCAGAGCTGCCATGTTCTTTTCAGAGAGAAGAGGCCATGACATTTGGCTGAGGCCTGTAAAGTCACTGCATGGTCTGACCTTCAGGGTGAATCATCTTTCTCTCTGTAGAAGGATGGACTCTAAATGACCTTCGACCCTTCCCAGGTTGATGGGACAACAACAGCTCCTTCTCTGAGGTCATTGCTGACATCTTTCCATCTTGGTGTTGTGTTAACACACACCTGGATGCTCCAGATCTGAGGTGGTCCCCCTCATGAGGGATCAGTTCATCAGCAGCTCCTGAACCTCTGAGATCCTGTGGGAGCAGCAGGTCTGGAACCAGTTTTTGTTGAATGAATGCCGACTCGGTGGAACCTGTTCAGTGTTTTTCTTCACACAACGTTTGAATCGTTTTAGAACCAAGTCCTGGTCCATAAAACCCTATTAATCAAACTTGTCAGAATCTAATAATTTTTAGATGTTCTTTCAGAGATGACACCACCATCAGGACTGATGAGCTTGAGTTGACTCCGCCTCCTGCAGGTGACTCTCGCCGCCTCACCTTCAGCCTGAGCGCGTCGCTCTCGTCCTTGCAGGCGTTCAGCTGCTTCTTCCAGCTCTCCACATTAGCTGAAGACTCCTGCAGCGCGTCCACCAGCCTGGCGTTGTTTTCTCTTAACGTCTGAAGCTCCGTTTCCCACTTCTTGGCATTGGTGTTGCTGCCAGACAGAAACAGACCCCAAGACATAACGAGTGTTAATCATGGAGGTGATATTTAGCCTGCTAAGTGTTCAAACCACTGACACAGCCCAGAAGGCTGCAGGGATCTTACTGGACTCGTTTAGTCTTCAGACTGTCAGAAAAGCAAAAACTGGAACGTTTTAAAGGTCAAATACGTCTCTTTATGTTTAAATTCAGATTATTATCCCGTTTCAGGCTCAATAAGAAGGTCATGATTTGAATTTGTCCTGCAAGGCTGTTTGCTTCCATTTCCATGGGTGGGTCCAAATGTCCTACAGTCCAACAAATGTGGCCCAGCTGGTGCCGCAGCATTCTGCAGTCCTGATCACACTCACTGCGGAGACACGTCCACAAAGACGACCTACAGACACGAGAAGGCCCGAGGAACAGACCTGACCGGAGCCTTCAGCAGAAACAGGAAACAGATGTTTACTTTCTGAGTTTCATTAAAAAGCATTTGTTGCTGAGATGTTTTGCTAACAGACAAACTAATGAGCACACAGACATTTGCATGATTGCCTTTTCATGTCAGCGGGTGATGAGGACAGTTCTACCGTCGTAATTTCCACTTGAATTTATTACATGACGTGCGTAACAATAAAACAAGATACATGTGCGTCGACTTAAAGGGGCTTCTGTGTCCCAGATCAATAAAAATAAATCTGTTAAACAACGTTTTAAAAGAAGTCCAGTCTAAAAAATAAATGACTAAAAACAAAAAGGAAATTAAAACCTTGTCCTGCAGCAGCGGCTCGTTCAGCTCCGACGTTTCAGAGGAAACGCTGCTGATCAAACACCGGACTCTGCCTCCTTCAGCTGGACCCACAGCTGGCGTTTCATCTAATTACTGACCTCCACGCCGAGCAGATGGATTACAGAAACCAGAGATCCTGACGGGGGCAAAACCTCACGCACTCCTCGCAGGAGATCAGGAGGAAATGTGATCTCAGAACCAACAAATTGAAAACGAACATTTGAGCACCGACTGCTGTCGAGACTAAATTAATCTGAACCGTTGTGGTGAAGAGGGAGCTGAGCTGCAAGGAGAAGCTCTCTTGTCTTCATTCCTACCCTCACCTATGGTCCTGAACTCTGAGTAGAAAATGAAAGAACCAGATCCTGGATCCAGGAGGTCTGAATGAGTTCTCTCTGCAAGGTAGCCGGAAGTTCAGTTCTCCAGCAGAGACTCGGTGTAGAACCACTGCTCCTCCATATTTAGAGGAGAGAGCTGAGGAGGTTCGTCTGGTAAAGATGGACACTGGGCACCTTCATAGGGAGGCGTTTTGGACATGTCCAACAGGGAGAAGATCCAGGACACTCTGCAGAATGCCTTGCAGCTGGTCTGGAAACATCTTGGAGGCCTCCCAGAAGAACTGGAAGAGAGGTCTGAACCTCCCTGATCAAACTGCTGCCCCAAGACCAGAGCTTAATTTGTAAACCAGTCGATGCTGGAATGCAAATAGCAGGTGGGCTGGCGAGCGGTGCCGGGGAGGGGTTGCAGTGGGGTCTGGTGGTCCTCCCTCAGAAAATTTTTGAATAAAGTAGATGCCATTTCCTGCATTCAGATGTATTTTAACTGACTGTTAAACACCTACATTTACCTGTAAACGCTTAATTTGATAATTAAAAGAGAGCAACAACAGCTCTCTCCTTGTGCATGAACAGAGCAGCTCTGCTTCTGTCACGCATCCAAACCCCCGGCCCTTACTTCACGGTTCCGAGCCCGACTCTTCTCTGCTGAATTCAGTCCTGCGCGTTGTTGCTCCTGCTCCATTTTTTAAGTAAATGGGACCGTCTTCGACACTTTGACCGCCGTTATTTTGACAAACAAGCGCCATTGTTTTGATACGTGACGTAATGTGAATGATACACAAACGTTTCTCTCGTTGTAATTTTAATAAATAATCAAAATCTTATTAATAAACCACTTAAACTTTCAGACTGATTTGCAATTTATTTGTGCTGCTGTTTAATTATATTTTTGAGTTGTTTTTTTTTTAATGAAAATGCACGATGGCTTTGGACATTTAGGGGCGGAGATTTGAGTTACCGGATCTGAGCAAACAGTTTCCGGAACGCACCCTGTCAAAATAAGAGAGTTCCCAGATCTTGTTCCGGCAGGATCCAGCTCAGATTAAGCACTGCCCAAGACCTGAGTCCAGAACCAGATTCATTCATTCAACCTTTATTTATACAGGCTATGATGGACGGACGGACGGACGGACTCTTACCTCAGCTCTACGGCGGACTTCAGACGATCATTCTCACTCTTCAGCTGAGTAGCTTCTGGACTGACATAGGAGATCTTTTCATCATCTGTCCCGTTGAAGCTGGACGCCTGGTCAGCTGAAGGCGTCTCTCGACCCGACTCCTGTAAGAAACCCAGAGACAAACTTTAGCTCCAACTCCTGAACATCTCAAACACGTAGACAACGACAGGTTCCCAGACAGTTTCACCCAGCAGGTCTAAGTATCAGGATTGAGTTTGGTTCCTGGTCTGAGAGAAAATTCAACATTTCTTTCTGTGGAGACTTCTGTTTCTGTGACTTCCTGCTCCCAATCAAGATGACCTTTGACATTTGAATGCTCAAATTAAAGAGTGACATTTTCAGAGTTAAAAATAAAAACATTGTCTCCTTACATAAACACATATAAAACAGCTCAACAGTTCTTCTAAGTCCTGTGAGTTTTCTTCCTGTAGTGGCAGGAAGTGACCTTATAAGGAAGAAGCCTTAAACTAGAAGTCAGGTGTTTTTACCTGAGAGTTATTACTCAACGTCTCCCCCTTCTCTTGAGATTTGTCCCTAGCCAGCTTGGCTGCATCTTTTACTTCCTCGAACTTCTCAGAAAACTGAAAAACAAAAATGTAGCAATATTTTGTTAACTTACAATAAAAAAAGACACCGATTCATCGTTAAAAGTGTTGGGAAATGATTTTTTTTCTTCTAGAATCCTGATCAGCACCACAGTTGTGCACCAACACGCCTGTGGCTCAGGAGAACTGAATAAATCAGCACATTTTAAATCAGATTTTGTGACTCCAAACGTGTTCGCTCTCACCTTTGACAGCTGCTGCTCTGACGCGAAGCCCAGTCCGAACACGGTGTTGGCCCGGCTGTCGGCCCACTGACCGAACTTCTGGGACGTCTTGGTGAACGTCATGTTGGGCGTGATTGTGCTGTTGATGATAACCTGTTAGAAAAAAACAACGGATTACGCCGGATCACACGAAGTCAGCTGGACTTTCTGACTTCAAGGCCAGTTGATGCTGGTCAGTGAGCTTGATCCATCATCCAGGCTTTACACTCCAATGGACCATTTATGAAGAAAGAAGAAACGTTTGAGTTAAGCTCCATCAGAAGCCCTCCTCCTGAAGTGGACTTTCTACCTGGTAAATTTTTTTTTTTTTTTTTTTATAAATCTGATCATCCTGAACGGTCCAAATCCTGTTCATCAACTCAGGTTTAAAACAAAACAAAACAAAAAACGCCAGAAAGTGCCAACTTCCTGTCCCTCCACGCTCCACCTGCCTGCTGACCCAGTAACATTTCAGTCCAATTCGGGTCTATATTTGTCTCAGAAGCTGTTCTCTGTTTGGTGACCAGGTGTCCTTCTTCATCTGGGACTGCTCAGGCCCTCGTCCCACAAAACGAGACGATGTCCCACATTTTCAGCAGCTTTGTTTTTTGAGTCATCCCTGTAGGACAGGTGGATTATTATTATTATTATTATTATCATCATTATCATTATTGTTATTTACAGATTTAAGTCTGAGGACAACTCCTCTCAAGTGCTTTGTTTAATTAACTCTGTATACGTTGGTCAGGTCCAGGTCATTGTGTCACCAGATTTACTGCCAGGCTACAACAAATGGAAAAAAACTAACTTGAAACTAAAAAAATCAGTTCTTCATTTGTTCAGATTTTACCTAAAGACCCAACTGGAAGTAGAAATGAAGGCAAAGCCGAAAGACGAACTGTGGAGCGATCGTTCCAGCTTTCTAGCTGTTAAAGCTGATTTTATAAAAAGTAAACTAGCTTACATGAAGGAATGCATGTCACCCACTGCCCTGCATGCCGAGCTTTTAAACCAAACGTCTGCTGGAGCTCAGACAACAGGCTGGAAGATTCAATAAAATTCATCCAGTGGTTTGAAATTGTTTAAAAACAGAAACAAATTGTCGTTTAAATACATGATCACCCACCTTTAATGTCTTCACAGGCCTAATGTGGGATCTGTGAATCCACCTGAGTGTTTTTAAATAGATGCAATAACCATTTTAATGTCTAACTCAAAACTAGATAAGAACAGACAAAACGCCAACTGTTTAAACGTGAATCATTTTCTGAGTTAATCAAAGTCTGACAGACTTTGATTTATCTGAAACCGAAGGTTGGAGGCGTTTCTGAACACCGACCCGTCTCAGTCCGAGGACAGAACCTAAAAGCAGCACGTGTTAATTTCTCCCAACAGTTAAAGCAAGCGGAGCAGACAGGATAATCTCAGAGCAGCTCTGGTTTCGTAGCAACATGGCTGCGAACACAAACTGCTGACAGACACACATGTCCTTTCCTACGCCTCCTCTGACGCCCTCCACTTTCTGAGAGGCTGAGGTGTTGAAAACACTTCCACTGGCAAGAACCGGACCTGAAGCAGACTGAGCTAACAGGACGAGGAAGAATATTACAAAACCTCATCATCGACCACAAGAGAGACAATCTGACACCTTTTTATTGTCAGGAACATCAAACTGCAGTGATTACCATACAATACCAGTTTATTTCTAAAGCACTTAAAACGCAACATATCAGCTGTCCGAAGCGCTGTACAAAGACTAAAACAAGCACAAAAAATAAAACACCAAGACAGAGATGCCAACTCATTCTAGGTTAAAAGCCAATGGAAAAAAAAATGTGTTTTTAAACGAGTTTTAAAAACAGATATTGATGGGGCCTGCCTGACCAGTGGCAGCTCATTCCACAATTTAGGAGCCAGAGCTGAAAAGGCTCTGTCTCCTCTGGATTTATAAAAGGTTTTCGGGACTGCTAAAAG
>JARVGQ010000759.1:11598156-11610526 GCA_031762355.1 Hypsolebias martinsi | reverse complement strand
ACCAATATACCCACTGTCCCTCCTCTGGACATGTTCAAACCATCTCAGTCTGGTCTCTCTAACTTTATCTCCCAGTTTTTCAACCTGTGCTGTACCTCTGATCTCATTCTTAATCTTATCCAACCATGTAACTCCTAAGGAGAACCTCAACATCTTAATTTCTGCTAATTCCTTCTGTCTTTTTGTCCATGTCTTTGTCTCCAGACTATACAACATAGCCGGGCTCACCACTGTCTTGGAAACCTGTCCTTTGACCTTTGCCAACACCTTTTGCTACTAAACCACTCCTGAAACGTTTCTCCATCCTCCAGCTGAACATGGACTCTTCTGAACAGAAGTGGAGTTGCGTGTTGCTGTATGAAGGAGGGAAACGGGCAAATCACAACAAAGATAAGATTTTAAGTTCTTCTGTTAACAACAATGAACTGATTCCCATTCCATCAAATTTGTAGTCTTGATTCTGTATGACATTTCATTTTATCCTTGTTATAACTGTATTTCTGTGCTTCCTAAGCTCGTATGTCTGAAAGTGTTCTGTTAAAAAAAAAAAAAAAAAAAAAAAAGTGTTAAAAAGTTAGAAAATGGAATATAATGCAATGTGTTACTTTTTGTTTGTATCCATACTACACACACAAATGAAAGTTTATGAATTTTGTTCAAATATTAAACTTGAAGACATTTTACAAAGACAGGCAGACCCTATGAGCTTTTGGACAAAACCTTTAAATCATTATTTTGCTGCAGTGACTTGTAGGTATGTTTGGTTTGTGTTTTTCTTTACAGGTTCAAAGAAATAAGATTTAGGAATGTAAAAAAATCCGCTCCGTCCAGATTCCTGAGTTTACGAATCCACGTCAGCTTAAACCTCCAACAAACATTTCCTCAACAAATCTCTGCTAGAGACGTGGTGCGAGGCCAAACTGAGCGTTAAAGTGTCAGAATTCAAACGAGCCTGTTTGACGAACTGCATTTTGTTCACTTTACGACAGGAACTTCACCCGATTGACAAACTGCACAACATCAAGCAACAAATGGAGGCAGCTCCTGACAGTCAACCAAAACAAAAACCCTGAAAGGTTTTTACACAAGTTTTTATGCACTCATCACGGATAAGAACGCCTTCACATCAGGGTTTTAACAATTTATTTGAACCCTGAGTGGGTGGCTTCTGCAACAGAGGACTTCTAGATTTTTTAGATAAAAGTTAAAGAGTTTATTGTGGATTATCTCGGATTCACACAGAGTGAAATAAATCCACAGCTCCACTAAAACAAAAAAATAATAATAATATGAAACCACAGCTCTTTGAAGACATTCTTTTCTATTTTAGTTATTAAAATATAAACTCAAAAATGCAGCAAATCTTTTCATTTTTCCTAAACCCGACCTTCTGACAATAAATTCATTTTTCCTAAACCCGACCTTCTGACAATAAAAACATACGTGTAACTGTCGTATTCGGCCACGGTTGCTTTTCAAGTTTTCAAGTTTCAAGATCAGGTTGAGTTGATGGTTGGTACTTCGGGTCAGCTCTGCCTCCAGATGTCTTATTGCTGTTCCCAGATCAGATCTGCAGGTTGGAGCTGCGTCATCTGACTTTTTCTTCAATTTCCACCAGAGATTTCCAGCCGGACTGAGGTCTGGACTCATTGGCACAGTCATGCTGTAGACATTGTTTGTCTTTCTTGAAGGAAAATGCTGGTGAAGATTCTCAGTCATCCAGGACATGATAAATTCAAAAAAACTTTCAATACAAAAACAACTGGACTTTTATTTTTAACAGAAGACGTTTCACTCTTCATCCGAGGAGCTTTCTCAATTCAAAGAGCAATGAGTGTGGGGTTCAGGTTTTCTTATCTCAGTCTTTAAAACCTGAACCCCACACTCAGTGCTCTTTGAAGTGAGAAAACTCTGAGTGGAACGTCTTCTGTTACAAATAAAGTCCAGTTGTTTTTGTATTGAAAGTTTTTTTTTTTTTTTTTAATTCTTGAAGGAAAGTTTCCACGTCCTTCAACCCGTGGCAAAATAATGATTAAAACAAGAAGTCATCCCCAAACGGCGTTTCAACTGTTCAAATAAGAAGTGTCCAACATTTCAAAAGTAGATTTGGTCATTTATTGTTTATTTTACTGTGTGGCTACATTTAGGCGTAAGAAAGGTTACATTTCAAAAAATTGGGTTGCCACATCAAAATCCAAGATGGCTGCCACCCCACATACAGTTATATAAAACTGACCACATCCATCATTTGAGGAAACTACATGTTATAGTTTTTATATTGCTTAAAATTACAATTTCCTCAAATGATTGGGCTGGCCGCAGATTAATCTATGGGGGCCAAGGCCACCATTAGCCCCCCCTCCGGCTCTTTCTTCCAGAAGACATTTGTCTTGTACATGTGGTCAGCTGCAGGTTTCATTCCAGGTTGAAGGTGTTGCAGTTTCTTTCTTGGTCCTTTCAGTCCATGATGATGTAAAGTAGTTGAAGGTGTTGCAGTTTCTTTCTTGGTCCTTTCAGTCCATGATGATGTAAAGTAGTTATCACTGTGGACAGGGACATCGGTGGATAGGGACACAGGTGTTCTAGCAATTTCCATTTCATGGTAGGCTTGAACCTTGGTGGTTCCTGAACATCACAATGTGTCCTTCCATCTGAGGGTGACAGAGCGTTGGCCGATCCAGTGAGTGCAGTCAAACTAACTACCAGCTGCAGTCAATCATGATCACTAGAAAGAAGTTAAGAGTTTGAAGCTAAAAGTCCTTCTGCACCACTGTGTTCATGTAAATATCTGAGCCTGATTAATGCAGTCCCTGCTCGTAACGAGTGGATGAAAGCTTCAGATTTAGTTTTGAGTGAGTCACAAACGCTCGTTCATCTGTGCACTTTGAGAACTTCACAGGGCCTGGTGTCACGGATGTCCCAGGTTCTTCAGTAAACGGGTCAGACAGCATGTTGGGCTCCCTGTTCGGAGCAGGGAACGAGTGAAGAGCGTAGCAGACCCACAACATGAATGGGTCTGTTAGAAAACAGGAGCTCTTCTTCCACCTCTTTAGGGACTTTGTGAACTCATCGGTTTCCCTCGTTTTCAAACACAACACCTGCAGGTTATTTTAAGCTGAAGGCAGCTCTTGTTTGAGCATCGTGATAAAAATACCTCCGCACGGAGACGACCGAACCTCAGGAGGAGTGAAGGGAACACATCACATTCCTCACAAGCGTAAAAACCAAAGTGCTGGAAATAAAACAAACAGTTCGGAGCTTGGAGGGAATGCACGCCGCCCCTGCCGCCGAAGTTTTCAATGAAGATCTCCATCGATCTGTTGGAGCTCACAGGACGTGTTGGAGGGGGTCCTCAGCGACTACCACACAAAATTACCAGTCATTATCTGTAGAACTGACCGAGCTGGAGCCATCTGAGTTGTTGCTAATGTTGATTAGCTGTGGTGGCCATCTTGAATCAAAAAGTTTAGACGTCAATCCAGAAATTACTGAGAGTGTTATTAAAACCAGCTCATTATTATTTTTCACCTCTGCCCCAGATCTTAAATTTGACCCTCCTGCTGCCCTTGGGTCAAAACGGCCCACAAGACCTGTTTTACAACCAAAACATTCTGAGACATTTTGAGTAGGAGGGTCAAATGATGACAGTTTATCTTTAATTTTAAAAGGTAATTGTATTAATAATCCAACAGAAGATAAAATGTGAAACTAAATATTGAATAAATACTGGGGTGTGTTTGTTTTGCCATGATTGTGAGGACGGTCTCACAAAGTTTAGGATGGTCCTCGCTCCTTCACTTCATCAGCCTCCTCACAAACGAAGCAAAGTGACAACATTTAACAAACAAGTGTGTTTTAACCCCACACTGATGCAAAACCACAAAACAAAGACGGTTTCCTCCTCCTCTGATCTAAAAAGATTGTTTTAACTGGTTCATTAACTTTTTAAAAAATTACTCAAACACTTTTATTGATAATACAAAACAAGTCGAAGTGAAAGTCAAATTTATTGGTTAGAAAAGTGAAATGGAGTCTTAAAACCTCAGACTTTAAATTGAGAACGTTCATATTTTACACATATTTTGTTTTTAACCAACAGCCAAAACTTAAAATCGACCAATCAGCTCTGATCGTGAGGTCCGGGACCCGGCTCGGCTCTGGCGCCCCGACATTAAACTGCAGAACATGTCGAGCATGAAACTGGCCCGTTACAGAAAACAATCAGTTCTTCCAATGTTTTCACACTAAACCTCGTCATTATTGAGTCTGACGCTCGTGGCAGGAAGAAAAAACACGTCAGAACTTACAAAGGCTGCAATCAGTGACCTTCAGAACCAGAACCTGTTTATTGGCATCATAAAGTAGCTCATAGTGTGCCGCAGACCAAACCCAGCAGGTTCCCTCCGCCGCACGGAGGTGAGACCAAGAGTCCGACTCAGTCTGAAGAGAATGAGGCGAAGAAGACTCCACAGAACCTGAGAACCACCGCAGATGGCCTCCTGGGCTTGGGCCATCTGGGCCAGTCTGTCAGTAAGACCTGCTTCCTGTCCTCAGAGCGGCCAAGAGAGCCTCTGTCGGGTCAGCGGGCCTAATCACTGAGCGATAAGCCTTCAGAGGAGGTTCTGTGGAGAGTCAGGAGATTATCAACTGTCCCGTGTCGGACGCTTACTTTAAATAGCAACATGCTGACTGTATCCTGGCCTGGAAGCACGGCGCTGCTGGACCGGGTCCACAAACACAAAGTGGTACCGAAAATACAACTCTGCCAAACTGAAAACCATCCAGAACCTCCCGAGTACGTCGAACAGAAGTCAGTGTTTCTGTAGCTCTGAACCTCAGAGGAGACGGCTTCACTGGGAGGTTAGAACCCCCAGCGGTTCTCCCTCAGGGTTCTACGGGTTCATTTCACCATCAGAAGCATCAGAACAGGAACAAAGAGCGACCAAACATTTTGAACCAACATGTGCTCTTTCTTTCGTGGCTTGACTCGGCGTGTATTGAGCATGTTGGGCGGTCCTACCCACTCCAGCTCGGTTCTTGGAACCTACTGGACCGGACCGGGCCGAGCCAAAGGTTTGACGTCAGCAGACTGCAGGATACTGATGGGTCAGATTGTTCGTCTACGTGTTAACGAACACCGTGGTTCTATCGTGTCGTGGCGAGACTATGGAAAACTGGCTGGTGCAAGGCATGCTGGGAGTTCTGTCATAGAACCAGAAACTGACGAATAATCCAAGAAAATTAATAGTTTCCTCAAACTTGAACAAGTTTTACGTCCAGCTTTGATCGTTTTCTACTTGGGACTTGAGACACGTCTTATCTGTGGAGGACGTGATCGCAGCTTGATCAGTTTGTAATCAGGGCCAAACATGTTGCACAATCGGACCGCGCACGTGCAGAACCTGACCTCAGGTCAGAGACTAAACTGTTTGTAAAAATAAATAAATAAATAAATAAATAAAACTTTTACTGAAAGATAAAAGTGCACAAATCTGAAATTTGTCAGGAAGTGATTTGATTTTAGTCCTGGAGTTTGTTTGCCGAGGAGGGTGGGAGTTTAAAAAGCTCCGGGTCAGAACAGAACCCCATCGGGTCAGCTTCTCCTCAACTTCCTGTTTTTCAAGAGGATGCTTACTTTCAGCTGGACGCGTTCCGGTGGTTCCGTTCCAAAGCGATGCGTCCATGTTGGACTTTCATGAACGTTGCTCGGCCTTTAAAAATCTGAGCTCGTGACAAACCAGCGTTGTCAGGAACAAAGCACTCCTCAAGATGGCCGCCACAGCCAGCTGACCTACAACAGCTGTACGTGAACCAGTCTGACAGATTCAGCTAAAGTTTGATGTGGCGGCTCGGAGCGAGAACAGGATCTGGTCTGTGAAGGAGCTCCTGGTTTACTGGTCCGTCTTTGGCCCAGCCTGTCCCCCACCTGTGGTCATGAGGTCCGGACCAGGACTGAAAGAACCAGAACTTGGATCCAAGCAGCAGAGGTGAGCTCAGAGCAGGCTGCTGCTCCTCATCAAAAGGAGCCCGCTGAGGTGGGGGATATCTGGACAGAATCAGAACTCTCTGGAGGGATTACAAATGCTCTCTGGCCTGAGAACACCTCAGGATCCACCAAATGGAGCTGCCGAGGACGTCCAACGGGTCGGTCTGTTCTGCTCACAACAGAGAAAAGTTTGTAGGTTTGAAACTCCAAATCGGAGTTTTCAGCCCTCAAAACTTTTTTTTTGGACTGATGAAGTCCTTTGGATGAAAGACAAAATGTTTCAGACTGATGAAGTCCTTTGGATGAAAGACAAAATGTTTCAGACTGATGAAGTCCTTTGGATGAAAGACAAAAAGTTTCAACACAGAGCCAGAGGACCTGACTTTTAACTTTGTTGGATTTTTTTTACCTGGATTATTGAGCATGAGCTTTTATGGTTATTTTTGGAGTTCTGGTGACAGAAGAGCAGCCCACAGCTGATCTGAGAACAAAACTAGGCCCAACCATTAGTTGTGTGTCTACATGAATCCTAAGATCCTGAGCAGAACCAGCTGGAGGAGCTGAAGGTTTCCTCCTTCCAGAACAGCTCCAGCTGTCACACGACACAACCGGTCGTCTCTGAAGCCACAGAGCTGGGAAAATAAAATTTTAAAACTTGTTTCTGTTCCTCCGTCAGTAGGTGTGACCTCCTGTCTTGGCCCGTCTGCCTGCTGCTGCAGGTCCACTGGACCAGTTCCACGACAACTCCTTTGAAACCGGTTCACTGACTCCGTCAGACTCAGGAAGGGAAGAAAACCAGTTTCACACACTTGAAAATAAGATGTAAACAAGAAGCACTGATGACCCATCACTGAAGGAGAACAGAGTTTGTTCCTCTGAATTAATCAGAACGAGTATTGGGAGAGAAAGTGGCTGATGAAGTGTTTTAGAACGGAGAGCGTGTGTGTAAATAAAAGAAACTGAGTGTTTCTGTGGAGGGAGCTGCTGATTGCATAACTGTGTGACACACACACACATGCACAGCACACACCATCTCTCCTTATTAGTAGGCAGAGTGTTGAATCTGACACCTCCATCCAACCTCAGAGCTACATTTGCACAGAAAAACTCAGATCAGCTCATAAATACAAGTAAAGTCATAATCAAAATAAAAAATATTTTTTCATGATTTAAAATGAAAAGGCAAGAAAAACAGTTCTGCAAGAACGACACTGAAGTTCGTCTTTGAATTGATAACAGTAAAGGGTCATTCCACTGAATTTTTCAGCGTCTGGACATTTTTGATCAGCTCCATTTTTTAAAAATGTTCCTTTCATCATAGTGAACCAACTCACATGAAGACTTGACGATTGTTTTTACACCAGATGCCCTTTCTGACACAACCACAGACCACCGAGCTACCACAGCCCTCTGTGTGGAGCAGAGAGCTGATATCTAGGGCGCGCAGGGGAGCAGATGGTGGGGGTTAAGGGCCTTACTCAAGGGCCCAGAGTGGGGCAAACGAGGGTGGAAGCAGGTGAGGGTGCGTCACCTTTCCCACCCAGTTTGATGTTGCTGGTTCGAGGAGTAAAGCAGCCTTCTGATCACAGGCCCACCTTCTCAGACCTCTTCACCACCACTCCCATTTCGATCAACTCCAGTTCAAAAACTTCACCCTTGAGACTCTTCAAACCTGGAGTAAATTATTATACAGTATAATAAAGCAGAATCCTTAAATCTGTGAATTGTGACCACTTTATTATATTTGTTAAAGTTTTAAAAATTACATTCTTGTAGGTAAAAATTACATTCTCGTAGATTTGTTTGTTTTTTGTTGTTTTTTTGTTGAACCACTTGACCCAAAAATGAAGAAGCAGGTAAAAGTGGGTGGGTGGATGAAACTGGTTTAGTAAAAAATTAATAATAAAAACCTACATAACCCAGACATTTCAAAATGTGCTTCAAAATTTTTCTTCTAGTTTCTTATTAATTTGATCCAGGTTTGAACAGAACTCCAGATGTTGTAAATACATCTGTATGTCGCATGATGTAAACTGGACCAGTTAAGTATTCCAGGTGCAAAAAGAAATATTTGTAAACTTTCACAAATACAATAAAACTTTCTGGTTTTTTTATGTGCTTTGACCTTAAAAATATGTAATCCTGTTTAAAACAGTCTAAATATACAATTTCTGAGCAGGTGCTGAAAAAATGGAATAGCCCTTTTCGGAAGTGTGAAATCAGAAGCGAACATCAGCGTCCTCGGTATTTTAATCTCAGTCAAAGAGTCTTCCACGCGCACAGACACGCGCTTATGATCAGTGATAAATTACAGCTAAATATATCCCGACATTTCCAGGAGAAATAAACAGATATTGTGTCGTGTTTGTGCCAACAAACACATTTTTAACTCACCCCATTGCCGCGGACTTCAGGTACAACTCCTTTAAATAATCTGTATTTACTGCTGATGCGGATTATAAATGATCTGTTAAAATCCTCAGGCGGTTAGTGGTCCGTGGAGTTCATAACCCCCTTTGCCAGGTCCGAGCCAGTCCTCCCGCAGCTGAGAGACAAGTGAAATGTGAGAGCACTTCGTAAAACTCGAATCACCGGGTTGTCATGCTCGCTCCCGCAGAACCCCGTTCAATTCAGGAAGTTTTCTCCCTCCTCTCGTTTGTTTTTCCTGTTCTCGCGCACGTGCTTTTAAATGACACTTCGGGGTGTTTTGTCCTCGGTGTCCTACAGCATTCGGCGCAAATGAATTAAGATTGCATTCCCCTGCTTCGTCGCTGAGCGGAGTTTGTTGCTGCCTCTCCTGCGGGATCGTGTTTCGTGTGACGCTGAGCGGCTTCACCTGCTCCTTCCACCGCAGCCGCCCACTCCGTCAGAAACGTGCGGTTTCTGCGGCTCCCTCTGCGGTTTCAACCTCAAACCGCACAACGTTCGAGCCAGAGCCAAATTAACAAAACGACCGACGATGATATTTTCCCAAACAAAAGTCCACTTACATGTTTTAAGTGGCTGCGTTGACTTTCAGGAGTTTACCTCAAATTAAGCCGAACCGAATGGGCCCATAGAACCGCTGCTACAGTTCACCACAAACCAGCATATTTTACCCTGAATATGTCTCTTTAGCTCAGCTTTATTTAAAGATTCATATAAGCATGTTTAAAAAAAGCAAACATACATCAATCACAGGCAGGTGCGCGTGTCTCCGGAACTTTAAATTATGTCCTTGTGTTTCTGGGGGGAAACATTTTAGAGACGTTCTGAAGCGTTGTAGCGGTAACAAACTTCCTCCTCCTCTTTCAAAGGTTTGCTCGTAAATGTGGTAATGAAAATGCATTCATGATATTTTTGTTTGTTCGTTCGTTTAATTTCAGGAAGTGTTTTATGTGCTGTAAGCGGGAAACTCGCTGTTAACAAGCGGGAATGTGTTTTAATGGTTAGCAGCTAGAAGCAGCTTCCTGACGCTTCTTCTCTTACAGAATCATGACCGAGACGTCTGAAAACCTGAAGAGCTACGAAGACCTGTTTGCTCACAGGTTTTCCTCGGAGGATAAGGAGTACCAGCAGTACCTGAGCCGACCTGCTGACCCCCCACCCGTCGTGGAGGACTGGAGGGGCCGGGCAGGAGGGAACCAGAGAGGCAGGGATAACCGGTAACAAGCTTTTCTGATCTGATTGTTCAGTTTAATAAGTTGTGTCACGTAAATTAACACAATGATCAAAACGTCAGCAAATGAAGGTTAAAAAAAATAAAACAAAGCTTAAACCACAACGATCAGTGCTTTAAATCCAACAGTGTCTCGAAATGAACTCAAAACACTGTAGATACCTGAAAATTAAATTAGACAAGAAGCTTGAAAAGACACAAAGAAAACTTCGACCATGGTTTTATATTGAATTATGGCTCTTTTCTGGGATTAAAACTAAATAAAACATGTAAGGGTTCTAAAAAGTCTTAAATTCAACTTTTATTTAGACAGGTTAATCCCATTGAGCCTCGGGGACTCTTTTACAAGAGAGACCTGATTTATATGTTTATATGAAATATGTTCAGATTTTTCATTTATCTTAAACTGTTCTGTTCATTCTGCACTTCTAACGTTTTAAATTGTGCTGTCAGGTTTTTTTTTTGTACTGGGTGTCTGTGGTTCTAAGGATTTCAGGTGTTTTTATGCTGGAACAAAACTAAAACTCCCATCATGCATTAGTCCTGACAGGACACTCAGGTGCTGCTGAAACTGGGTTTGTTGTTTTCAGAACCCGATTGAATTTAAATGAAAGGCAAAAATGTGTTGCCTTGTAATAAATTCTTATACTGTATATATTTTTATCATTCACGTAGGTGTTAAATTTGATTTGTAATCTCCAAGATGTCTTTTTAAAAAGTTTTAATTGTGACTTGCAAAAATCACAAAACTTTTGGTTTTAGCTCTAATGTTCTGTGAAAAACATTCAAAGAAAAGATTTTGATCATCTTTGTCTGTTGTTATCAGATAAACCTACCTGGATGGATGAATATCTCTACTAAGACCATCTTTTATGTGTCCAGTAGGGAAATTCTGTAAAATCACACACTTAAAGCTCAGATCATCTGTTTTATTGTTCTCTGCCAACATTTGCGCATTTTAGCTGAGGGAAAAAACAGACGGGTGAAGACCCAATATTGGACATGAGAACAGTGGTCAACACAAAAACCATATAATTTGACTCCCAACGGACCTTCACAGTCAGTACTGCTGTATCACCTGCCACCTTAGTTTTAAACTAAAGCCAACTTGCACTGAAAAATGAAGGAATTTGTTTGTGTTTTGTGTCTTCATTTTAACCCTTTTATTTGTTTCTCCGTCCAGGTACCAGGACCGTCGTGGACCTCGGGGCCGTGGGTGGGGAGGAGAGCGTAGCTGGAGAGGGGACCACCAGGGCCAGCAGCACTGGTCCGACCGAGACCGGCGCTGGGGTCATGGAAGCGGGTATCAGTCCGGATCTCCAGGATACAACTCCCACCACCAGAGGCCACATTATGACCGTTATTAAGCTCCAAAGCTGCATCCGTTGGTCCTGATTCTTGCCTCCTCATGAGTGGCGAGCTCAGCTTTTAGAGATAAATGTCTCATCAGAAAATATTTATTGTAGCCAGGAATCATATTTTCAAAGCTGGAGCTGTCAGCTGGACAATTTGCTTTCTGTTTGTGAAATGTCACAGATGATATTTTCAGGAGATCATTCTGTTGACATTAGTTCCACCAGACGGTGTTGATTTCACAGTGAATCTGAAATTAACGGAGAAACAACTGTATTCAATAAAACAGTTCTATTGTTATCTTTAACTTTACAAGAAACCTGCATTTTTGTCTTTGATGTTTACCTTTAGCCTTTATTGTTTGTGAAATATTTAAAAAGAGCTATTTGTCTCTTTTGCATCTAGTCCACACTGAAAGTGTTTTGTCAGAAATATTAGATTGAACCTGGATTAAATTATTCTGTGTAGCAAAGCTTCAGATTTCACTACAGTTTTCCCTTCAGCGGTGAGAAATCAAGTTTCCTGACTTCTTCGGTGACAACTAACCAAAAAATAACCTTTGTGAACCCATATTTCCTGGCCTCTGCTAAAAATATTTCCTGGCCTCTGCTAAAAATATTTATTGGTCTCTGCTAAAATCGGCAATTCAGCCGGAGGGCTTTCAGTTCAGGACTCCCAATACTCCCCCTGTGTACGGATTCAGATCAAGCCTGGCGGTTGAGGGAAGATGTTGGATCCGGCTCTCAAAGGACCAATTTTTTGGGAAAAATTCTCTTTCACTGATGACGTTTACTCAAAAGAACCACAACTCACGAGAGGTGAAGATTTTCAACTGGTTTTTTACTTGCAAGAACTCATTCAGGACAAGTGACATGCAGTAAATGCATGGAAACGTCACAGAATCTGTCTGGAACAGTGTCCTCTGCAGACTTATAACAGCAGTTCAGTGGGCGTTCCTTGAAGCCATCTGCAGCTCATAACACGCTTTGCACAAATATGGTTCATGGGCATCAGAGCCATCACGAGTCTCTGATCTCATCTGATGATGGTGATGAGATCACTCATCTCCAATCCAAGATTTTGGGAGAATGCTGAGCTGCCTGTTTTCATGGCCTGAAAAAAAAAAACCTTGACCCCTCAGTAATATCCAACTTCCGGCCTGTCTCCAGACTCCCATTTGTTTTTAAACTTCTGGAAAAAATAGTTGAGTCCCAGTTGAAGTGCTTCCTGGAGGATCACACTATCCTTGAGTTATTCTAATCTGGCTTCAACCCTCTCCACAGCACTGAAGCTGCTCTACTGAAGGTTTTTAATGACATCTTCTTATCCACAGACACTGGTGATTCTGTGCTGCTTGTCCTATTGGACCTTAC
>JARVGQ010000759.1:11554091-11571601 GCA_031762355.1 Hypsolebias martinsi | reverse complement strand
TTTTGAATGTCCAGAGGACCAGACTTAGCTTTTTTAGATTTTTCTACCTGGATTATTGAGCATGCATCAGGGTATGACATCAACAGTTGTTTTTTTTCTTACTAAATATCATATAATTTGTTTTGTCCATGTTCAATGATAACTTATTTATTTTAAACCAATGTAGTATTTTTACAAACTCAATATTAATCAACTCAACCATTTCTTTCAAATCTCTACCCAAACAAAAGAAAGTAGTGTCATCAGCAAAAAGAACACATTTAAGAACACTAGACACTTTCATTAGATCATTTACATATAAAATAAACAGTTTAGGTCCAAGTACTGATCCTTGTGACACTCCAGATAAAACATTACATAAATTGGATCTTACATCGTCTATTTGGACACACTATTTTCTGTCTTTTAGATCAGTGGTTCCCAACTGTGGTCCTTGAGGAACACCGTCCTTCATGTTTTAGTTGTTTCTCTACTCCAACACACCTGATTCAGTGAATTAATTACGAAGCCTGTTAATCACACATTTATTTATATCAGGTGTGTCAAAGCAGGGAAACAACTAAAACATGCAGGATGGTGTTCCTCAAGGACCAAGGTGTTCCTCATAGTTTTACCATTAGTGCGTGTTACGGGTTCTGTCTTTTTAAATCTCTGATGTTGTAAAGCACCTTGACAACAGTTTATCTGTTTTAACTGTGCTCTAGAAATAAAGTTGACTTGACTTGACTTGACTTGACCTCAGTTGGGAATCACTGTTTTACATAACTAAAAATCCACTGCAATGCAGGTCCTCTAATACCATATTTTCACAATTTATCAAGTAGAATGTTATGGTCAATAGTGTCAAAGGCTTTTTTAAATCGACAAATATGCTTACGCAGTGTTGTTTTTGATCTACAGCCATGGTAACTTGTTCTATCAGGTCCATAAGAGCCATAGATGTTGAGTTATTTGATCTAAATCCATATTGACTGTCACTTAAAATGTTATTTTTGTCCAAGAATTGGTCAAGTCTAGTCACAAATAATTTTTCAAGAATTTTTGAAATTCTCTAACTTTATATCCCAGTTCTTCAACCTGTGCTGTACCTCATGATATAAAACTACATCATTTAAAGAGAAACATATGTAAATTCAACTTTTTAAAATGTTACATCTAGGATTTTTTTAATAGCCTCTCTACTGACCAACAGTTTTTATATTTCTGCTGGTGATAGGTACCACCTCCGTTTTTTTTAGTTTAGTATATTTTGCACAATTAAAATACAGATGGAAGATATTAAGAAAAAATAATTATAATAACAGTGCAGGGAGAGGCAGAAGCCCAGTGGACTTACGGTATATAAAGCCTCCACTCAATACATATAAATAATACAGTCCAAGAATACAGTCAATTGATCATGAATTTAGGAATAGAGTTATACATAAATAAATAAACATACAGTATCTACAAAGTATTGATGGAAATTTGAAAAAAATGTGTAACAATTAAAAAGTGACAATCACCATTCTTTAATTAAATAAAGTTTTAAATAATGTTTAAACTCTTTGACAGAAGGCTTGACTGTTACCAAATGTGAAAAATCTTTCCAAACTTTAGATCCCCTGTAACAAAGAGAAAACTGACCTCTACTAGTCTGATATTTAGGAAGATGAAGCGTTTTGTTTTCTGTTTTGTTCAGGATCATCAGCAGAGCCATGGCCCCCTGTTTGAGAGCTTTCTGGAGACGCCCCTGCTCCCCAGAGATTATGAACAGCTGTGAGCAAATGTTGGTAGGAAGTTAAAACGAGAAGAGGGGGTCGTTGTTCCAGACAGAGCAGAGGGACAAGACCATGCATCCAGACTTGCTCATTTCATCAAACATTCACGGAGACTCTCCTGGAAATCCTTGATTTATGATGTAAACTGAACTTACTGCCGGCTGAGTTTCAATTCTTCAGTCTTAAAAAGTCTAAATGCAGTAAATCTCAGCCAGCGATGAGTGCTTCTGCAGGGACAGGGGTGTTCCTGCTCTCCCTGACATCCATACCTTTCTGCTACTTATTCAATTCACTCATTTACAACAACAGGTGAGTGCGTCTTTGTTCATCATCAGCAGAAGGTCTGTCAGATGTTGATTTATATACGTACATATATTTAAACACTACATCCAGTGCTGAAGCGTTCCTCTTCGCTGGGAGCTCAGCAGTCCTGATTCTGGCCATTTCAGTCCACTTTATGCTCAAGAAGAAGGCTCCAGCAGATCCTCTTTTCTATGGTATAGCAGATCTAAATTCACTTTGACTTTTAAATCAAATCGCAGCTCAGTGTAGTTTACTGATAGACAGTACAACATCTATGTGCAGTGTATGCGGCGTACGCGTTCCTCAGTGTGGTGAGTCTGATAATCGGACTGGAGCAAGACAACATCATTGATGGATTTGTCACATTTTACCTCAGAGAGGTGAGTAAAGTGCCTGATCGACCTGAGTGTTTCGTGTCCGTCACTAATAAATCCATCCCATAAATCAGGGGGATCCACATATTAATACAGCACACGGCCACATGTTTTCCTACTGGGACGGCTGTGTGCATTATCTCATGTATCTGCTGATGATCGCTGCCATCACTTGGGGGTAAGACCACTTTCTGTCTGTCCTTTTCTGGTTCTGGTCCTGACAGTCCTATGTGCTTGCAGGGACAGTTATCGGTCCATTGGACTCTACTGGGTGGGCTCTTTTCTCATGAGCTCCATCGTCTACATCCTTGGGAATGCTGTGGGTAAGAACACTAAAAATAACAGATGCTTTGAGAAAACTTGTGCAGATTAATTGATTTTAATGACCAAGAGCCACTGTCAGCTCAGAGATTTTAACATAGTAAACATGTTACTAACATAGTAAACATGTTACTAACATAGTAAACATGTTACCAAGTCATTATTTGTTAAAAAGAAAAAATACAACAACAAAAAAAAAAAAAAAAAACATGGCTCCAGGTCCAGATCCAGCAGCTTGTACCTCCTCCAGCAGCAGAACTTTCAGTTGTTTTCTGTTTGTCTCTCATGGTTCTGAGGATTTATGGTCCAATCTTCTTTTCATCAATGAGGGCTCTGCTCAGCTCTCTGAAGGTCCACCACAGCGCCTCAGTCAAGTTGAGGTTCTGAACTCTGGACCGTCGCAGCACCTCGGTTCTGTTGTTTCTGACCTGTTCTGTTGTAGATCAGCTGTGATTGGGATCATGGTTCTGTTGGACCTAATTTGGTCCAATCTTCAGCTGTTGGGACTCCAGAACCCTTTGGTCTACAGAGGAGTTCCTACTCCACTGACAGGAGCCCAAACCACCACCATGCTGGGAGGAGTAGTTTGCTGCAGTGCATTCTGGGTAAACATCTGTCCTTTGGTCTGGTTCTGGTCCAGCAGTCTTGTTGTTCCTTTAGATGAAACTTTCCAAACCCGCCGAGCTGCCATGTTGTTTTTGGAGAGAAGAGGCCATGACCTTTGACCAGCTAGAAGATGAGGTCTGTAGAGTCACTGCATGGTCTGACCTTCAGGGTGAATCAGCTCTTTGAAATGTGAATCATCTTTCCCTCTGTAGACTGATGGACTTTAAATGACCTTTGACCCTTCACAGTTTGGACAGCAGCAGATCCTGTGGGAGCAGCGACGTTGGCACCAGTTTTCACTCAGCTTCAACTTTAGTTTCTATTTTAAAAAATAACGACTCGCTAGAATCTGTTGCATGTTTTTGCTCACTGGAGGTAAAATCTGACTAAAAAGTAAGTCCACCCTCAATTCTTGGGTGAACTTTATTTTCCCATGACTAGGACGAAAACAAAGCACATTTACGATAGTTTAGGTATTTGAGTCTGCATGTTTCCCACAGTGATAAACCGTCTTCTTCTGTCTTTTCCCAGGGAAATATGGAACCCACTTTAGCGTCCTCTTCATCCTCCACATGCTTCGTGTCTCGGTGTCTGTGTGGGCTTGTTTCCGGGTCTTCAGTCAACCTTCAACGCATGAAGTTCAGTTAACAGTAAGTAGCTGAAATCCTTAGAACATCAGTAAAAATTTGGACCCACTGTTCAGCTTTTACCTTTTCAAACGAACAAACATTTGGAGCCACTGTCCCAGTCCTGCCTATCACTTGAATCTGGTCAGTTATTTCTGCTTAATATTTAGCAAAGAGGTAAACATTGAATACAAAGTAATGACAGTGTTAAGGGTATAACAGTGTAGTCATCATGCCACCTTTAAATATTATTTCTATTACTTTAATACAGTTGCAAAAATAATATATTTTTTCTACTTAAACTATCTTATGCTTGTGTTTTACTTGGACACAAAGCTGCATAACTCCATCAACACATCCATAAACTATGTCTGAATCCATACGCTCCATTTATTTCCCTCTATTGTAGAATTACTGTATAGTGTGCAGATGGTTTTGTTCACAAACTTTAAATGACATACGAGTGTGGACCCAGGTTTAAACACAACAAGCAGAACAGCAACAAGTCTGTCAAAACCAACAAACTGCAGAAAGTGACAGACTTGTGCAATTCAAGGTGACAAACAGGAAACCAGTGGACCCCTCTCTCCAAACTCTGTTAACCACAACAACAAGAAGACCACCAACCGTCCATCATACAGCCGTCTATCAGTAAATTATCAGAGTAATTCAAGGCCAAATCATGAATTTCCTCACAAAATCCTGAATCTATGTTTCTGTCAGGTTTAAACATGATGGTGGTGGGGTCAAAGGTCAGTGTAACTGATAAGAACATTCTCCATGGTGTCAGTGGACAAACAGGTCAATTAAAGAACATGAAACTGCTGCTGTGAGGTGAAGAACTCACCTGTTGATGGCCACCAGATGATTCAAACCCATTTGATGATCAGAGTCGTAGAATACCCTGGAAACACTAAAGGTTTCTTTGGTGGAAGTGGTCTTATTAAATAACATCCAATGTGGAGACAGTATGAGGACACTGTCTGCCCTAAGCATTTGTGGAGTTCCACCATGAACATCTTACTGAGTACTGTCTCATGGATGGACAGATAGGGATAGTCTACTGGACAAAAGGTTTGACATTTCTAGGCTAAAGTGTTTTGAATTTGGAGATCATACAAGAAGTTGTTGTGGGTGGATGGCACCATACCATACAACAACCTGGCTAAAGGCAGGCAAAATAAAGAGATTAATGGTTTGTTGCAGTTGGTGAGGTGGATCCAACAGGCAGGCAAGTTTATCTACAAAATGTGTTTTAATAAAGATTAACAGAAACAGGATAAACAGACATGTACCAGGATCTGACAGAGGACAAGGACCTTCTCTGTGCTGGGAGAGGTGATTAATGAGTAAAAACAGCTGGGTCCAGAGTTGCCATGTTGGCAACAACAAAATATTTTATTGCCGTTTTAAAATCATCATATTTTGACCTGAACTATGAATGTGGTAGGTGAGGGAGAGCATTCTTGATCACTGGGGGTGTGGGGAAGATATGAGGTGTTGTGACTGACGACGAGTGCAGGAAGGAGGCTGCACGCATGGCGAGCACACGGTCTGGCTGCTGGTCAGATCAGACAATATGTGGATGATCACCCGAAGAGAACAGCCACTAACCTTGTCAGGCAGGTGAGGCGGGAGCCACATGTCAGGGTTAGAGGTGACAGCGTCAGTGACGGTATCGATGTCATCGTAGCTGGTGGGTGAGCAGCTGAAGAGGGAGGCCTTTAATGCTGTGAATTTTTTTCAACAATGGGACAATCTTAGTATGTGGCCTGAAAAGCAAAGCAGGGGTCAAGCATGGGGAGGCAGAGGCCCAAGATCAAACCCAGAGGAGAATCCTTCATCCAAAATCCGTAAAGCAAAAAAGGGTTGTCGTTACCAGGGTGAGAAAGGCAGAATAAACCAGACGTGGAGCAGGCAGGGTGGCGAATCCAAGAGTGAGGTTGAATCCAAGAGACAAGGCTGGAAGTCGAAACAAGAAAGTCAGGCGTGAACATGAAAAATACCTGGATATTACTGACAGTGTTCAATAACGCCCTATGTTTAATGTTTGTGTGTCCTGAAAGGTGCTTTTTTAAAATGAAATGATGATGATTATTATTACAGTATAATAATCTGGCTGAGAACCTGCGTGGATGGAGCTCTTATATAGAGTGTGCAACAGGTGCAGGGCATGTGCGCTGATTGCGGTGGAGAAGTGGGCGTGGCAGGTGGCAAAGAGCATCATGACATTAGGATGTAATGATTAAAGATTAGACATTAAAACAACATGTCATTTATAACCTCCTTAACAACTGTAGTTTACACCAGATGTTTGAGTTATGATTGCAGTAGTTGGTGCTAGCTAGCTGACGCTGTTAGCTGTTAGCTTTAGCATCAGCTAGCTAGCACCAATTCAAATTGTGATTTACAGTTGTTTTTAAAACTCAATTGATTTAGAGCTCTAATAACTAAGTAATTATATTCACATTGTGTGTAGAAAACATTACCTGTTCTGTTAGCATGTGGCTAAATATTTAGTACTTCAGAAACATAAACAACATAGTTTGTGAGCAATTAGCAGTTAAAGTTGAAAAATTTGATTAAATTTAAACATTAAAATAATAACAGAAAAGTTAGTCTTCCTGCAAAAGGATGGCATGCTTTCAGGAGACTACATGCATTTTTAAAATACAGCCTACAGGAAAAGCTTTAGTTAGTTATGTAGAGGCTGTGTAAAATAGGAAAGTTTTGTAGAAAAGTGCATATTGTGTTTTTTGCCTAAGCATCTAGTCTATGACAACAACCTGATACAACTCCTGAAATTCTGTCAAAGCTTTTGGTTTTAGTGTGCCACCCAAAGACTGTCAGCGGCCTCTCCTGCAAACACCGCTTTGACAAATCTGGAAAACCTTTACTCAGATATTTAAGATTAGGTCCAGAAAGTGTTGAGACGATTTCTCTGACTTTGGCACCAAATACCTATTTCCAGAGAAGGATTTACCTGTTTTTATTTTCGTAAAACGGAGATGATGAAGCTGTAGGGGACCATGTTGTTTGCAGAATGATGCAGAGTGTTGTTGTTTCAGAACATTCAAGGGCCACAGAGGTCCAACGTGCTCCACCGACCTCTGGATTTGCTGTTTATCATCTACCTCATTCCTGCATTTGTGTTTTGTGTCTTCAGAGGACTGGTAAGAAGTATGAGATGGTTCTCTAATCTCTGCCAAAACCACCAAACACGTTATGAATCAGTCATAAATTTCTTGCTTTTGTTTCAGGTTGCACTTGATTGTTCAAGCAAATGGTGTCAAGACTACACCCAACGATACGAGCCGTACCTGAAAGATCCCTCAGCGTATCCTAAGGTTCAGGTAACTCAGAGACAGCGGACAGGTGGAAACATCACCCTGACAGTGTATTTATCTGTATTCATATAAGCTCCATTCATGTTCACCAGATGCTAGTGAGCATGCTGTATTCTGGACCGTACTACATCTTTGCCGTGTATGGACTGCTGGTCCCAGGGTGTGAATGGATGCCAGACCTGACCCTCATACACTCAGGAGCTCTAGCACAGGTTTGGCCTATTGTTGCACCCGTGAACAAGAAAAAATAATTTATTATTAAGAAATAATATAGTATTTTAACCATTAAATGCCAGATTTCCTGGAAATACAGTGTAATGACTTTTCTAATCACACATAAGGGAAACTGTTACATCATCTTTAGTAACTAATGGTTTTATATGTTGCAACAACAAAAGCAACAACAACTACAGTGAAATATCCTGATCCAGATGAGTATTACTGTAAATTTGGCAGCTTTGTTGCTCATGGAATGAAACTGCAACATGTTCTGGCTGGTCTTGATTCAGCAGAGAAACATCTTCTTCCAGGTGTCAGGAAGTTAAAGGGTTCAGAAGCAGGGTGGGAGGAATCTTTCACAAAACTGAAGGATTTTCTTTTTGGATCTTTTCTTGAGGAGTTGCAACAGCGTGTTTAAAGTATTTTTAAGAGGCACTCAGCTGGAACAAAATAAAATCACTTAAATTGACTATTCATTTATCTTAAAATGTTACTGTCTTAAAGCTACAACAGTTCTTCAACAGAATATTATTTTGTTATGGTGAAGAGAGAGCTGAGCTGCAGGAAGAAGTTCTCTGTTTACCTGTCGGTCTACGCACTCTCACCTCTGGTCCTGAACTCTGGCAAGGATGGACCTTGGACGCCTCCTTAGGGAGATGTTATGGACATGTCCAGCTGGGAGGAGACACTGGGGAAGACCCAGGACACCCTGGAGATGTTATGTCGGTTTGGGAACACCTTGGAGTCCCAGAAGAGCTGGAAGCGGTGGAGATAAATGCCAGGACCTCCCTGATCTGATGTTCTGAGTCCAGAACAAGAGGATGGTTGAATGGATGATGGATGGATGAAGAGTTTTACCATTTAAACGCGACAGTGGTGCTTTGACAGTCTATTTGAGCATCAAAGGGTTGAGGTCGGAGTTCCACTGAGCTACATGCTGGTTGCTTGATGGATGGATGATGGATGGATGATGGAGGATGATGTTTTCTGATCACATCTCGTAGACGGGAAGTCGAAAACAAAGAACAAATTGAAGGTTTCTCATCCTGAACAACCTCCCTCTGCACTGCTGTGGCACAGCGTTTGACCATAACTGCTCTTTCTCTCCAGGTGGAAGAAGACAGCATGCGTGGCATTGTCTGTAGACTCACTGACAATTCAAGCAAAGTTGTGGGATCAAAAGTTGCTTTAAAGCAGACAATCCCACAGAAGTTGAGCTCATATCTGGGTGGTAGTAACTGAGAATCATCTCCAACATATAGTCAGAGCATTAACAGCTCACATGAGCTCTTTGTTTAAAACTTTGGCACATGTGAGTATGCAGCATGCATTCTTTCAGGGGATGATGCCGTTTTTACCTTTTTGAAAAGGAAAATGGATCAAACGCTTAATTTTCAACAACTTTTTTTTTTTTTTTAGTTCAATAAAAATATTGGGAGACTGCACATCTTGGGTGGAAATGAAGCAATCCCTCCACTCAGGCTCTGAGAGAAAGTTGTGTCAAAATATTTCTACAGATCATCAACCCAGCAGGAAAAGTCCAGCTGACTGAACAACATTGTCTCGTTTTACCACTCAGCCGTCTGTAAACGTCGAGCTGATGCCACCGGTTCAGCTAAAAGAAACAAAACTTCATTTTTCCTGTGGCCTTTTCTGAAGTTTATCTTTGTTTCAACATGTGTTTACATCTGTTAGTTAAACCTGTTATTTTAGAGCACAGATGTGGATGAATTATCTTGATTAGACGTTCTTCTTGTTAGTGTTTTCAGAGGTTTCAGTTTATTCTTCTGAACTCTCGCCAGCAGCTTCATATAAACAGATCTGGGGGATCAGGCACAATAGAGACATCCATTTAGGTCTAAGAATGGAAACTATGAAGATTGGCGGCAACAGCTAGAGCGCCGGTCTCATCTCCGCCATGCAAAGCAGCTATTGTGTTTGAGCCACGAGCCGAAGCGTCACTCATCAGCGGGGCTATGGGCAGAAGGTGATTCAGACCAGGAGGAATGGCGGTATTCACCTAAATGTCAGCTGTTCAGCCAGGCTATTTACCCACATGCTGTTTTGTTTCAGCTGTTCAGTCCAGATCTCAGAGATGTTTCGGATCCTAAAACAGAAAGAAATCTGACCTCGAGCCTTCCTTCTTATAGACCAGGGCTCTGCAACCTTTGCAGAGCCATTTCTGGTCCTTCACTCACTATCTACAATGTGTCCAGAGCCACAAAACATGCCAGATCTGTGATTATCAACTGGTGGCTCATGGGCCAATTCTAGTTCACAGTGAGGGCCTTTTCTGACCTGTGAGGAAGTGGTGACCTCTGCACTAGAAGCCTGAAAGATAAAGATAGCACAACCCATCTGGTGTTATTTACTGGGCATATAAACTAGCTTGTTGCCGTGCAAAATATAAATCTATAAAATATAAATTGTGTTGATAATTGTTTTATATTTTAGGGGAAAATTATTATTTATGTAAAGTATTTTGGTTACATCTCCTTTGATCAAATTTAAACACTGAACTGTACACATCTTTCTGAATCTTTTCTTCATTTGTGGAAAATTAATAAAGTATCTCACTTTAAAAAAAAATTAAAATGTACCTGAAATTTAGACCAGTTTATTGAATTTCATTTATTTGTTTTTAGTTGTTTTTATTTATATATATATATATTTTTTTTAACCCCTAATCAATGAAATGTTTGCAAAACTGCACCTTGTGTTTCTCTTCTCAGCAGCTTGAACTAAAAAAACTAAGAAAAAGTTTTCAGGTGCATTTAGAGAAAGGCTGGGAATTGGATTAATGAAGCAGCTAACAAGCTACCAGCCTATGGTGGCCCTAAGGTGATAATGTACAACATTTGAAAAAACAGAATTACTGTACATTTGAAAAAGTGGATTTACACTTAAGCTTTGGCTTAATGTAATTCCATTTTTTTCAAATGTAATTCCGCTTTTTAAATTTTTGTTGTGATTTTGTTGCTTTTGTTGTGTTTTTTCAAATATAATTCTATTTTTTCAAATGTTCCTCATTACACCTTAGGGCCACTGTAACTAGCTGCTGTTGAAGGAGCAAAAAGCTCCTTCAAAGTTTTTGGCCTCAGGGCCGCAGGTTGCTGACCCTTTGTTGAAACAAATGGTTTGTTTTGTTTAAGAAAAGAATAGTTCTGAGAGTCACAATATTAACAACTTGCATTAAATGTTATAATTATAACTAAGGGTACATCTTAGCTTTACTTCACATGCAAGCAAACCATGCAGACTGACTTATCTTGGTGGCCACCTTGAAATAAGTTGACTCCACACATTAGATGTCATTTTACGAAGGTTCCATTAAAATATTCCATGTTAGCAGTCAATAAATAATGCAAGTCTTTGTATAATGCAAACCTCTTGTAGACCTAACAAACAGGATTTTGTTCTATCTTTTCAAGTATTTGCGAGGTCGTATCAACTTTAATATAGCGTATTTTCCAGACTATTAAGTCACACTTAAAATCCTTTAATTTTCTCAAAAATCAACAGTAAGCCTCATAAACTGGTGCACCTTCTGTATTAATTCTGGTTGTGCTCACTGACCTCTAACCAATTTTATGTGGTACACGGCGCTCAAAAATTTGTCGAAATGTTTTAGTTTTGCTTAACGCACCTTACAATTCGTGCACCTTATAGTCCGAAAAATACGGTAAGTACAGCATTTTGAGAAATATTTCTGAGTGGGTGAAATGAAAGGGCAGTGTTTCTGTTTGTGCATCACTTTCATTCTTTCACTTTATAGACCCAGTTCTCTCATATGGGTGCCTCACTGCACACTCGGACACCGTTCTCCTTCAGAGTTCCAGCGGACGGCCAGCCCGTCTTCCTGCTGGTGAACGTTCTGTACACTCTTGTTCCACAGTTCCTCTGCTATCGCTGCTGCACCCAGCCTGCCTTCTTCCTGAAGCCGGTGGAAGAGAAAAAGCATGAATGAATCAGCATATCAGGGGCGACAAAGCATCTGAGACTCATAAAAAAGGCTGAAATTCTTTCACAGCATTTCTGCGCTTACAGTGGAACTGATCGTATTTAAAAGTTGAGTTTGAATGGCTGTTTCTGAAATAAACAGCGAATTTGTGTCACACGTGTTGTTTGTTCTGAAAATGTGAACACAGTTTAATGTGGGTTAAACTGAATTTGACTTGTTTAATTGTTGGTTTTCATCAAAAAATGTTAATTTAGTCTGTGTAACATTTCTAGTAGTAAATTGTCAAGGAATATAGATTTTTCGTGATCTCAGCTACTAAAATGATACGGAATTTGCTAAGCTAGTTCCTGCAGACATTACATTTTTATGTCACCCCAAAATAATTTGATATAGAATTTGATACAGTAATGAATGCTATACTCTCTGGTATTTTAACTTTGTTAAAGAGTGCTGAGAAGCCAGCCATTATTCCATCCTTTGACCCCTTGATGAAATCAGTTGGTTGTTTATGTTTTTCGGTCAAATCCAAAAATAATAATCCTAATATTAGGTCATTATTTCAAGCAGATATTACCACTACCCCCTCATATTGTTCAGTACTGGGCTGGATTTGTAAATGGGATGAACTGGGTCAATGTGTGGAAACTGCCATGTAGATATTTGCTTCTAAACAAAGTAATATAAGTGTCTTATAAATTAATCCATAGGTATTACCCTGCCAAGCAGTATATGGACACTATGATGGCTCAGCTCTTAGCGCTGTTGCCTCACAGCAAGAAGGTCCTGTGTTCAATCCCCAGTTGGACCTGGGGTCTTTCTGCGTGGAGTTTGCATGTTCTTCTCGTGCTTGTGTGGGTTTTCTCCGGGTACTCCGGTTTCCTTCCACACACCAAAAACATGCATGTTAGATTGCCTTAAGGCCCAGGCCTCCCTTGCAAAAGCGCTCTCAATGGGATTTGCCTGGTTAAATAAAGGTTAAATGTAAAAAAAAAAAATAGGAAAGATGTGTGTAAATTGTGCTCTGTGTGAGCCTGAACCTGAAACTATGATCCACCTGTTCTGGCTCAGTCACACTACTGACACCTTCCAGAAAGAAGTCATCTGGCTAATTCATAGAAAGACTGACTCTAATTTCTGTTTAAGTTGGAACAATGTACTGTTTGGTCCATGATGTCAAAAACAAAAAGCAGAAAGAACTATATATAAATTTCATCATACGTTCAGGTAAATACCATATACCGGTACACAAATCAAAATTTGTCACTCTATTCCCCCTTTCAGGCCTTCCAGAAGGAGTCTGAACATTGTAACCATTTCTGACTCAAGTAACAAGCTATAAAACATTTGATTTGAGCACCCCATTTAATATGTTTATTTCAATAATCCCCCTGGCTTTTTTTTTAATGTATATTGATAAATGTCGTGTAATGGTTTACTTTTAATAAATATATACTGCTGTACAGTACTGTACTGTACGGTATTTAAAAAAAGAAAGAAAAAAAAATTAACCCGGAAGTACTTTCTGCCACTTCCTGTTGCAGACACAAGTTCACGTTTGGGTTATAGTAAACAGAAAACAATAGCTTTTGCCTCCTTCTCAAACGCCTTTTTGTTTTACGATTAAATTTAAGATGTTAACAGAGTTTATTTTACAGTTTATCGTTACATTATTATGATAAGGACACAGATTAGCTTGCTAACGTTAGACACAAACAAGCTAACTCGCTAGCCACCGTTAGCTGTCATCATGGCAGCTTCCACTCCACTCATCTCTGCTCCCGTTTTAAGGTTTGTAGCTTATTTTAAAACATGCTGAAAGTATTTCACTGATGTAATAATTCACAAAGAATGAGATGATCATATGCTATAAAAGCTACGGTGCTAATGAGAATTACAAATGTTGGACTTTTGTCGGCGGTCTGGATCATCAAGTTGTTACAGTAAAGTTGATAATCTAAAGAATATTTTGACGTTTGAAGACAATGTTGCATTTTGTGTGTTTTCTGCAGAACTTCTAGAATAAAGAAGCAGATTTTTAAAATTAGCTATGATTATACAATTGAAGATAAATAATTAAACGAGCATGTTTGGAATTATTTACATTTTTTTACTTTTAAATTGCGTTCAGGTTGTAGCTAACAACTCACTGAAACTTGTGCTCTTTTCTTTTGTTCACATTCATGTTTGAATAACAATTCTTGAAGGTGTGTCAATGTATGCAGGTGAAAACCAACATCAAACCTGTTTTTCTTCTGCAGAATAAATTATAAATGGATTGGATTATTATGACTCAACTAACAGAAGGGAAAGCTTTACATTTCTTGATTTAGTTGAGCTTAAAACTTCCTTGAAATGCTGCTGTGACATATAATAATACCTTCCAAAATATTTACAGGTTATTTGAAAAAAAAAAAAAGAGAGAGAGAAAAACTTACGTTCAGAAAAGTTCATGATATACAGTACAGTATTATAAATGTAGATGTGTATTTATTAGAGGGGTAGTAATTGGTAATAACCATCCCCACACCTGTCTGCTTCTAAATGCTTTTGTCAGAAAAATACATTTAAAAAAATACCTTGACTATTTTAACAAAATGAAAAAAATCAGATCGTAATTTATTTAACTCTTTTATTGTATGCTGTTCCTCAGGTTTAGTCTTAGTTTTTGTGTTCCTTTTATACATGAACCCCCTTGAAAAGACTATCAGTAGCTTCAATAATGTGTCTTACCATTTCTGTGCTGATGACTTTCAACTGTACTGCTCATTCTATAATTCAGAATTACACAAGTTAGTTGAAGTACTAAATTGTGTTTCCCATATTAAGGTATGGCTGAACAGAAAGTTCCTTGGATCAAGCAACACCTCGGTTCTCTTGGCTCCTCTTCTCAGCCAAGCCTCAGAAACCTCAGATAATCATAAAAACTGAGATTGAATGAGTATTTTATTTATCAACAATAAAAGTTCTGCAATATTTTGTTATTAGTATGATCAAGATTTAGAGGTTTCTGTCAGCAAAACACTGATGAACGTTAATAAAAGAAAGTTCATGCTCAATAATCCAGGTACCAAATCCAATAATTCTCAGTCAGGTCATCTGTACAGTTTCTTTTTTATAGAAACGTTTCACCCTCCATCCGGAGGGCATCATCAGTCAGAGGAGTTCCAGCAAACTGTTTCCGCACCAAGCAGTAAACACCTTGAGTGGATCAACCAGTTTGCTGGAGCCAAGATGGTTTCTGGGGGCCATCCTGTCCCTCAACAAGGAGCTTTCTTTTAAATCTCATGGGAAACACCTACCGTAATCTCCAAATTAAGGGTGAAGCTCAGGTTCTTCTTTAGAAACAAATTACGTTTCTCCCTTAGAGAAATGAAGCTTTTGATCACAGCTGCTTTTTTGCCAGTACTTGACTATGGCGATGTTGTTTATATGTGTGCTTCAAACAGTTGTCTACAGTCCTTGAATCCAGTGTACCATTGTTCATTAAAATGTATTACTGGTTGTAGCTATCTTACTCATCACTGTGATCTCCATCTTAAAACCAATTTGTCTTCCCTGGTTAACAGGCGACATGTGCATATCTTATTGTCATGCTTCCACATTACTTATGTATTTTTATTAAAATAATGGACAGTAGTTATGCCTTAAGCTCTAAGGACTGTTTACATCTTTATGTTCCTCGTGTGCAAACAGAAAAGGGCAAGAAAGCTTTTAGCTTTTCTGCCCCCTCAGCTTGGAATGCCTTGCAAGCTGAATTAAAACTGACAGAATGTGTTACATTGAGTGCTTTTTGCAAACTTTGAAAAAAACGACAATGGATATCTTGTCAACAGTGCCTGTGATTTAGATCTTAAATTGCCATTGTTTTAAATTATTATTTATCACAAATTGCCCTTTACTGTTATATTTTATGTTTTTATATATTTCGGAAGCCTGATTTTAATGTTGTTACTTGTTTTGTTTTAATGACGTGTGCTGCTGCCTGTTCTTGGCCAGGTCACCCTTGTGAAAGAGGTCTTGATCTCAAAGTTTTAATTTTTTTTTTTATCTGGTTAAATAAAGGTTTAATTTTAAAAAATCAATTCAGAAAATCCTTTACATGTTTTAGAACAATACATCCTCGCATTTAGACAATGTCATTTTCAGTGAAGTCTTGCATGTTTTGGCAAAACCGCATACTGCATCCATTACAACAGCATGGCGTCAACGAGTGGTAGTAGCTGAGACTCATCCCGTCATCAGTTGGAAACATTTGACACATCATGAGATAAAAAAAAAATCCAACAAAGAAAGAGAACTGGTGAGAATCTTGAATCCTGAAACGGGTAAGAATGAAACGAGTTTCTCCTCCAGAAGCTCCAGCAATTGTGCTCCTCAGTTCCTAAACATTTGCAGACTGTTGGTAAAAGAAGATGGGAGGCCTCAGCGGGAACCATCCCAACTTTTTAACATGTACCGCCGCCATCAAATTCAAAATTATCCAATTTGTTCTTAAAAGTACAGGTAGTCCTCAACTTATGATGGAGATCCATTCTCATGCGGCGTCGTAAACCGAATTTGACGTAAGTCGGAACGTTCGTAAATACATATGACGTACCTGTTTTACCAAGCACGTAAACCGACTTTCGACGTAAGTCCATGGTGATGGCCTTCCTTTTCCTCAATGCACTTCCATCAGAAGAGTCCTCCTTGCGTTTTGGGAGCAATAATGAATGGCTAATGAAGGGCTAATGGCCTACAAGGGATGCTAGCGACGCCGTTCCTCCTCCGTACAGTACGTATTCCTCCGCGCTGCACCGCGTAACTGCATCCTTCTGCCGCTGCGTCGCCGCGTTACGATGTTTAACGTCGTAAAACCGACGTAAAACCGAACGTAACCGCATAACGTGAAAAAGGGAGATGCCGTCGTAACTACGAAACGTCATAAGACGAGACCGTCGTAACCAGAGGACTACATATAGGACAATGATTTATTTGACATGATTGCTGTGTTCCATTGTGATAATATGAATGAGATTTGCAAATAACTGTCTTCTGTGATTACATTTTTCGCAACGTTCAGACTTTTTCAAAATGTTTTTCCTAAAACAAAAATCAGTCTTTTTTGTTTTTCTTCACCCAGTTCAAATCAGCATCTACCGAGTAATGGTCCAAATGATAAACAAGTACTGCTATCAGTCATTCCATACGTAGAAATGTTCATTTTGCATTTGCTCCTGTAATAGCTTTTACAGAAATAATTGTACTATAGAAAAACAGTTGAGAGGTTCCAGAGATACAGATTTCTTTGTTTGGAGAAAAATGTCCTCTATAGACATTGCAGCAACAATTATCAGACCTACTAGGCTATTGGAGTTAATTGGGTGAAACTGCTTAATGGCCCATCTGCAGGCGTTCTCTGAACTGCAGTGAGCCTAAAGTGGACGTGCACACAGAGGAAGGATGCAGTGCAGCATCACAGACCACAACAATCACAGAGCGTCTGAGGGTCTCGTCCCCTTTCAACCCTACCTCCAGCATGGCGGTACTCTCCCCTCACTGCTTTGATGCTTCCTCGAACAACACTTACTCTGCTGCAGACAACGGACTCAACATTTAAAAAAAAAGTCTGTGGTTTTGGTAAACGTACAGCTCTGGGTGTTTTCTGAACAGCGTCATCTCTACCTGATCCGGCAGGTATTAACCGTAAACAATGTGTTTATCTGTTAAAGTGGTCCTGAATGTGAGGAGTGAGCAACTGATAGGAACAACTTCGAGACCAGAGAACAATTTAACATTTTTTTTACAAGGTGAAGATAAGTTGTCTGCAACCCGGGAGAGTGAGACAAGAGTTAATGAGGTGGCGTGGCTCTTTGATGGTTCAGAATATTCTCTTATGGCCCTTTTCCATTAGTAACGGTACAGCACGGTTCGACTTGACTCGGCACGGTTCCAAGGCTTTTCCACTAGCAACGGTTTGTGGAACCGGTCTCTTTTTCTCTGGGGTTCCAATC
>JARVGQ010000759.1:11503849-11515206 GCA_031762355.1 Hypsolebias martinsi | reverse complement strand
CAGTAACTCCAGTTAAGACTCTGGCAGCAGCATTTTGGATCAACTGAAGACATTTTAAAGAAGAATTTGGACACCCAGATAACAAACCATTGCAATAGTCCAGTCTAACAAATGAAAAGTAATAAATGACGTCTTACAACCATGTAGATCAGCACTGATTTAACTTCTGAACATATGATCTCTGCTGTGGAGCAAAATTAGGGAAATGAAAATACCCTCCATCCGTCTGTCTATTTGTCTGTCCATCTATCCGTCTGTGCATGTTGTGAGCTCAATAACTTGAAGAATGCACAAAGAATCAACTTTCTTTTTGGTGTTTATCTCATCAGTGAGGTTGCTGGACTGAATCCCGGCCCGGAACCATTCTGGGTGGAGTTTGCATGTTCTCTCCGTGCATGTGTGGGTTTTCTCCTGGTACTCCAGTTTCCTCCCACAGTCCAAAAACATGCACGTTAGACTGATGGTGACTCTAAATTGTCCTGTGGAGAGAGAGTGAATGGTTGTTTGTCTCATTTGTCTCTGTGTCCCTGTGATGGACTGGAGACCTGTCCAGGGTGTCCTCCACCTCTCACACAAGTGACCGCTGTATATGGGCACCAGTGACCCTAAAAGAAGATGCGGGTGAAGTGGATGGACGTATGGATGGACTGATGGATTTTCAAACCACTCAAATGAGATAAAAGCTAAAATAAGCAACAGTAGCTAACAGTAGCTAAAAGTTGGAGGCAGTTTGCCAACTTCAGAGAACGAATTTGACGTGTTCCTGTCGAGACGATGTTAAATAGGAAATAAAATAGAAATTACTAAAAGTGCCTTTTTTAGTGGGACTATTAGTTCACTAAACCATTTTGACAGTCAGGGAGTGACGGACAGGTGTGCAGTTGCCATGACGACCTTAAAGACCCACCTGCGTGAACATTTTGTTCTCTTTACTCCTACAGTTTGAAAAACCTAAACGTGGTTATTTCTCTTTAGATTTTGTTCTTGGACATTTTTTTTGTTTCAGGCTTTTCTTCAGAAACGTTCCGTACCTGTACGCGCTCGTTAAACTTTATTCATCTGTCCCAATCTACAGAAATCCCTCAGCGCCAGCGATTATTTCCTGGAGAAGGACCCGGCCACCGGGATCTGCACCTTTTTCTACGACAGCGCCCCGAGCGGCAGCTACGGCACCATGACGTACCTCTCCAAGGCGGTGACCACGTACGTGCAGGACTTCCTGCCCGGCTCCAGCTGCCAGATGCAGTGAAGAAGAAACATAATGCTGGACTTACGGCGCGTAGAAATTCTGAATGTTCTGCTGCAGCATCCCAGATTCAGCAGCTTTTTATTGTCTTTAGTCTGCTGTTTAAATATTTATTAACTTAAGTTTGACAGTGTTTAAATTTAAATGTGTAAAGACACGAGCCCAGCTGTGCACTTTTAAAAATACTTCTTTATGAGCAGTTTGGTTTCTAATATATGTAATGTATCAGATGATTTAAAATCAGTGAACATTCAGAGATTGTAAGGATTTATCCAAGTTACAAAGTTTATTTTAAAAACAGTAATTATATTTTTTTAAAACTTTAATTTATTGATTAATGCACTGAATTAGTTAACATGTTTATATTGCCGTGTTTTCATCTTTTACAGTCCGTGCTAATTTATCGTTAGAACGGTTTATGTTTCCTCATCAAATTCATGGCTTGTTGGCGTTTGCTGTGAAAATCAGTATGTGTGTGATACAGCATCATACTCATCTGAGTATTTTTACTCTGAAATCTTAGCATCTGTACTGTTTGTCAGATTAGCAGATTATAATCTACTGCTCCTCATATGAGCATCAACCACCGACTCGCAGGTGAACTCATACCTTTTCCGTCCGACTGATACACCTAACATCCCGTTGTGTGATGGTAGTTTAAACCTGAGAAGGGTCAGTCTGCACGTCTTTGTGTAAAAATGCTGCCGAGCGTTTCTGTAAAACCTGAACTCGATCCGAGGGACAGACACGCTAATAAAAATATACACAACAGAAATGTCTGCTTCTTAATGGAAAAATACTCTTTTAACACTTTGAGCCTTTAAAAAAAAAAAAACGACTTCATGTTCTTGTTTATTTTAAGAAAATCCACTTTTAAGGAACAAAAACGCAAATTGTTATAATCTACATGTTGAAATTATTTCATGTTTAAAGTATCAAACTTTTTTTCCCACAAATGTCTCAAGTGCTGATTTTTAAACAAATCTTTGTAGTCGTGGCTGAAAATGTGGCTGAAAATGTATAAGAAACAAAACGATAAAATACAATTTTATTTATTTATTTAACCTTTATCTACACACAGTCTTATTGAGTCAGGAGGACTCGTTTTCAAGAGAACTGTTTGGGAGCAGATAGTTGGGATTAAGGGCCTTGCTCAAGGGCTCAGAGGTGGCAAATGAGGGTGGAAGCAGGTGTGGGTGCTTCACCTTTCACACCCACATTTTGATCGGTCCGGGGAGTTGAACCGACGACCTTCCGATCACAGGCCCACCTTCTCTAACCTCTGTGCAGCACTCCCAAAATATGACTTGATGTGCTAAAGCATCATTTAAGCTGCTGAAGAGGATTTCACATCATCACGTCTAATCATCATGGAGGTGAAGTTTGTGGTGGTAGTAGCTGACAGTCGTCCAGATCCAGCAGGATCATGTTTCAGAGGTTTAATCAAAACGACTAAAACTCATTTCTCAACATAAGTTACTTTGAAACTGGAATGACGGCAGCGGAACATTAATGGTAAAAGGGATTACGGCTATAGAAAAATATTTAGATTTTTAGAATTCAAACTTTAAAACCTTGGGGAAAAATTAATTCTGGGTGGGGTGGGAATTCAGCCCTTTTTTTTTTTTAAAGAAAAGAATTTTAGAAGGAAAAAAAAAAGGCTTTTTTCTGATAAAATAAAAATATAATCTTTCATAATCCTCGTTCAAAGATTAGAGTCGCAGTGAATAAAGAGAAACTTTTCCTCAGAATTCAGAAAATGTCATAAATCAACAATACTATAAAAGTTTATTGTGACTTTTGTTTAAGGATTCTGAGACCATTATCAGAAATATTACCTTTTTCTTTTCAGAATTCTAAAATTCTGAGATTAAAATATTTATTCTGAAAATTTTGCAGAATTCTGACTTATTTTATAGTCCTGAGAAAAACAGAATTACGAGCATATTTTCAGCGTTGCTTCTTCCCTTTCTGGGCGATGTGCTTTCCTTCAAGACCGTTAATATAAAATAGTTGTTAAAAAAAAAAAAAACACTGTTCTGAAACTGACGCGTCTCATCTCAGATTTTCTTGCCGTTCTTTGTCCTTCAACTCATTTTCAGCAGTTTTTCAAAAGTCCTTGTTTTCGTCCATCTTCTCACTGGCCTGTGGGTTCTTCACGTCCAGCTTGTGGACCACCCTGAAGGCCTCCAGGAACTCTGTGAAGTCGATGTCGCCGTCCTTGTTGAAGTCGATGCTGCGAGCCAGGTCGTCGATGGCTCCGTCGTCGATGTCCGCCCCCAGGTGAGCGCTGAACAGGCGCCAGGTGTGGCGAAACTCCTCGATGGAGATGAGACCTGAGCACAACACCACGAGACGTTCACTCGCGTCATCTGGAGGAGGAGAGACGGCTGTTTTTACTCACCTGAGTGATCTCTGTCGATGATGTTGAAGACGATCTCCAAGTCTGTCCTGTATCTGAACAGAGTTTCGGCCAAATTCTGGGCGACCTAAAGGCAGAGAGTGAAGAGAGGAACCAGAGGAACCCAGCTTTCTGTTCAGTGCTATCGTTTGGTTGAAGCTTCAGCAGGAAAATGATTCAGATTAACCACTAATATTTAAAATGTTCCGCAAATAAAGATGTTCATCATCATCCCACCATACAATTCACTTTGTTACCTCTTCATATATCAAAACGTTCGGCTCTTTCAGCAGATGTCGCTGTGACTTTTAGTTTTGTACCATTTTTCAAAATATTTAACTTCATTTAAAACATTTCCGCATTAATACTGTATACATTAAAATATCTTCAGTAATACAAAAACAGTTTCATTGTTTTTGTCTTGTACTGCTATTAGCTTTTAACTAGCCTTTTGCTACTTTCATCCAACTTGCAAAATTTAGCATCCATCTACATTTTTAGCTTGAATGTTTTGCTACAATTAGCTATGAGCTAACATTTAGCCACATTTACTTTTTAAAGTTTTTAGACTACTTTTACCTTTGAGTTACCTTTTTTTCTACATTTAGCTTTTAACTAATACAGTATTATACTACATTTAGCTTTTAGCTAGTCTTTTGCTACAATTAGCTATAGCTAATGTTTTGCTATTTTTAGCTATCATTTTGCTTCTTTAATCATTTAGCTAACCCTGTGCTACTTTGGGATTTTAGTTATTTATCTTCTTTAGCAAACTTCAGCTGTTATTTAGCTCCTGTTTCCTTCTGACCTGGGGCAGAGGAAGTCCTGGTCCCATGTCCTCAAAGCAGGACCGATACTCGACGTTGCCATCGGCTGTTAGACGGGCCAAGTGTGGGCGAAGGGTCCTCCAGGGCAGGTCCAGTCTCAGGACGGACTCCAGCACCTGAGTCCACTCACTGACCGACACACTTCCTGTCAAAACAACATTTTCCATGAATCGGCCGAACGTTAGCAAACACGTGTTTTTAGAAACGGATCGGGAAGACGGCACCGGTGTCGTTCTGGTCTTTCTGCTGGAATCCGGCTGTCAGCTCAGAACGGTGGGTAAACAGCTTCTCCTTTAAGGCCCGGAGAGCAGAACCTTCTGCCGCTCGGACTCTGGACACACGACGGCAAACGCTCGTCAGAACTGTACCCACATCCGTCGTCCTCAAATGCTGGACATGAAGCACCGGCAGCGTCGTACCTCTGGGTCAGGGTGAGTCTGCGAGTTGTGCGGCTGACTTGGTACTGGTAGAACCGAGGAACCAGTTCTCTTCCCAGTTTGATGTAGGCGCCGCGGTTGCTTCCGTCCTCATAATAGTTGGAAGCAGAGAAGATGGTGATCACCTAAAGCAGAGCGGACATGTTTTCCTGGTGTTCGATGTGGAGAACTGTACGAGTTTGTCGTTTCGTACCCGCCCGTCGTGGCAGAGCTCGTATCCTTCCTGCTTGCACTCGTGGGAGCGGATCAGCAGCTGCAGGCCGTGCTGCAGCAGCAGCCTCTGGGTCACATCTGGGCCGAAGTAGCAGCCTCCACCTCTGAACGTGTTGGGACTGCAGCCCTCCTGGGTTTTAGGGTCGCTCCACAGTATATCCACAATCTGCCACAAAGAGCTCAACGTTAAAACAGCTAAACCATCGCATCAAGACGTTCTGGACGTCCTCCTTTCACCTGTTTCCATTCCTGCTCACGCTGCGGAGGAGCTGGAAGAGGAACGGAGGACAGGGAGTCCAGGAAAGGCACCTGGAGGACGTTGTGAGGCCTGCTGGGAGAAAATGGGCACGGACGAGGCGAGATGCAGAAAGGAGATCTTGGAGAGCACAGTGAGGAAGAGGAGGAAGATGAGGATGATGAGGAGGAGGAGATGGCGCTGTCTTGTCGGCTGAGTCCATATCTTGTCATTCTGTGAAGGAAAAGGAATGAAAGCGCTGATAACCTCCGACCTCTGAATGTGTGTGAGCGGTCTGACCTCTGGCTGGACGTTCTTTGGCTGCTGCTGGGATGGGAACTGTCTGTCGATCTCATTCTTCTGGTCGGTCTGTAGGACTGACCGATGTCCAGCTGCTCCAGCGTGCATCGAGGAAACTTCAGGGCAGATTTCACCTGAAAGAGTCAAAACCAGGCAGAGCTCAGGACTGAGCAGATTATAAGCCTAAAAAACACAACAAGTAATTAAAAAAAAAAAAAAGACACCAGTCTTTATTGATTCTGGAAAGACTCACAGGCTCGACTCGGCCCTACGGGGTCAACCTGGTCAGAGGCTATTCATTGGATGGTCTGACCCACTTCCAGCTTGGTTTTTAGGACATACCCAGAAGAGGTTTTAAGTAAGCCACATCGAGCTGTTGATTTGAAATCAGCAGGCTGCAGATGGTTGACCATTAGCCACGTCATTGGATGAGTCAGCAGCGATTGCTTTAAAACCATGACTTCTATAATTTATCCATTTTCTTAGAAAAAAAAAAAAAAAAGTTATTTAAAGTTCCGTGAGCTTTCTCTGGCTCACTTTGCATATGACTACCCAGCATCAGGCATCCCATGACCTCGATGTCCCGGGTCATTTCGTGCCACCAAAGAACGACATCCGAGGAGTTTTGAGCAGCTTCACCATGAAGATCACGCCCACATCAAGGCGGCACTCAGTTAAACTAAACACCAGAGTGTAGAACTGAGTTAGGGGGGAAATGGGGCGTGCCTCACTCGACGTCTGAAAAACAGTTTTGAGTGCAAACAGACTGCTTTCAGCTGGGTTTTGTATGTTTGCTCAAACTACAGGATTTGTCAAACCATCTAAAGACAATTGAATGCCTCAAACTCCTGTAAAACTTTAAAGAGTTAAAGAGATAAACCAACATGGGCGACAATCGGTTCGCTACTGCTGTAGTCTGCACAGCTATCTGCTGTGTCCCGCCCCCTCTTCTTCATTGGCTGCTGGCAACACCTTCACAGTTGGGTCAGTAATCAGTTCTTACCATCCGATCAGGGTGACACATCATGACTAGGAGGAGGACCAGAAGCCGAAGCCATCATGGACAAGCACTGCTTTGGGAATGGCTCTGGGACAGTTGAAGCCCCGCCCACTCCATGTAAATAAATAAGACACTTTCTTGTCTAAAGAAATTAAAATGAACACTTCTGATCATTTTTTTTAAAGCGACTGATTTTTAGGAATTCAACTCTTACCTTGCTGCTAGATGCTCAAATATGCATGTACCAATGTATGGTGGTTCTGGGTCTTTAAGTACCGGGAGTCTTGATCCTCGTGTTGCTGGTGATTCATGTGCGTTGTGCGCTCGCCACACAAAGGGGCAGAAAGCCAGAAATATTTCTGACTTGAGGGGCTCACTGATCGCAAATTCGATTATATGGGTAGGCACGTATACTCACGACCGTCCTCTCAAAGCCTCTACTAGCTGTGCACCTGGCTTGGTTCAGGTGTGCACAATAAATCCAGGTTCTGTTTGTAGCTTATGCATTTTGGGTTTTTAGCAAGGCCCATAGAATTTGCATGCGCAACATTGAACATCTTCATGGCCAGTTTGTGACCTTCTACAAGACTAAACACATGCAAGTCACACAAATTTCAAGCACAGTTTCCCTGTAAACGACCTCCCTTTTCAAAAAGCCACGACTGCCATTGACTGATAACAGCTAGAGGTCAAAGGTCATCCACACTCACCTTGTTCCTCTCAATAGAATTAAGAAAGTCCAGGTCAGTCTGGTCTGATATTCCTCCGTGAACAATCAGAACCTTTCCGTCAATGACCGTGGCGATGGGCAGAAGACTGAAAACATCCTGACACAGCTGGAGGATCTCCCGTCCATGAGTCTGCAGACAGAACCGCTCAGTGAATCCAACCAAACCCAACAAATACCTGACAATAAATTCTGTCTGTAGCAAAGATGCTTCTGGATTCTACTGTACCCGATACTTCCGCATGACTTCTTTTGTAAACCCATATCTGAAAACCAAGGACAAGAGTGGTAACTTTAGGAGATTGTTGCTCTACCTTTGTTGTTGTTGTTTAGCCCACCTGAGGTTCATGATGTGGTCCTCGTGGTTTCCTCGGTTCAGGTGCATGTGGTCGGGGTACAGCAGAACGTAGGCAAACAGGAGGACAACAACCTCCACAGACTTTTTCCCACGATCCACAAAGTCCCCGTTAAAAACGTACGGAGTCTCAGCCGAAGGAAGCCCATTCTAAAGACCAACACCCCCAAAATGATTGGAAATGTTCAGTGAGAATGCTGAGTCAGCATTTTCTGTTTTTTTTTTTTTTTTGTACACAATTGTTTTTACAATCCAACTACTTTTGCTTTTGACCTTTTTTTTTTTTTGGCTGTTTTTATTAAAAATTGTTCGGCTCTTTCAGGAGAAGGGTGCTGTGACTTTTGGTTTGGGTAACTTTTATACTTTTTTAAATATTTAACCATTTTTTTCTACTTTCCCCATAAAAATATGTTCTCTTTGAAATCAGCTACTGATTGTTTTTGTCCTCCTATGCTACTTTTAGCTGGCCTTTAGCTCCATGTAGCCTTTATCCAACAATGTTCATCTGGACAGTTCCTTTTTTTTTGGCTGAGACGTTTCACCCTCCATCAGAGGTGTCGATGGGGGAGAGGACAGCACCCAGAAACCACCTTATCACCAGTTGATTGGTCCACTGTACTGCTTGGTGGGGAAAACAGTTTGTTGGTGACTCCTCAGATTCATGAAGCCCTTCGGATGGAGGGTGAAACGTCTCAACAAAAAAAAAAAGGAACTGTCCAGATGACCTGACTGATAATTGTTGGATTTCTTTTCCTGGACTATTGAGCAGGAACTTTGATGACATGTAGCCTTTAGTTAGCCTTTTGCTACTCTTTGCATTTAACTAGCTTTTTACCAGTTTCAGCTGTTGGTGTTTTGCTCGTCTTAGCCTTCAGTTTTAATTAGCAAAGTTTAGTGAAGTCCTTCAGCTGCATTTTTGCAGAAATGTAATTTTAACTTTGTGCTTATTTGAATTTATTCCCAAAGTAAATAAATGGTCTGTGTCTGCTTTTAACTTGTTACCTTGTAAAAAATAAGCAGTAAGTCATCGAGCCGTCCGTGCAGATCTCCTGCAGCAGAAGAAAAATCACAGCAGAGATCATATGAAGTTTTATGCAAACAGAACCTTAACCGGCTCCACTTCAACACTCGGCTTTTGTTTTGTTTGTCGAGTATTCTTGAGTTTAATGAGATGAGGCTCGACATGAAAATCAGCTGTAGAGGAGACGGTAAATTTCTCATCTGAGTGTAAATAAACTGCGTCCTTCGTCAGCTGGACTTCATCCACGTTTGAAGATGTGAGCAGGTTCTTCAGGGGCTCTCTGAGGCCCAACATGTTCTGCTGAAACATCCTGATGAGCCTGAAATGTGTCCACAGTTCACTCACCACAGATAGTGATGTCCTTCGTGTAGGAAGTGGACAAGTGGACGATGTTGGGCATTTGTTTCAGGAGCTTCTTGGTTTCATACAAAAGCTGCAGGACATACCGGGCATGCAGAGTCTGTACAAAAAAAAAACTAAAGGTAGCTCAAATGTAAAACTGGCCAGCAGAATTTGAAAATTTAAATGTAGCATTTGTTACCTGGTGCTCCTTGAACGCAGCGAGGAGGGCGTTTGTGTCAGAGACAGCGAGAGGAAATGAAATTCTGGGTCCGGTGTAAGACTCCGGGACAGAGATCAGGTTGAAGCAGGTCTCTCGGTCTAACCAGGGGTCCACCACAGGGTCCAGCAGCTGGGAGATCAGATCTGGAGGAAGAAGTGTGTTGAGATGTTTAAACACAAGTTGGGGTAGACTGAGTTAAAAAAAATAATTGTAAAGAAAATCTGTTTCTGAATCTGGATGCGCATGCTTTTGGTGATCTTCTCCCTGATGGGAACAGTTCATGCAGAAGGTGTGCAGGTGCGTGGAGTCCTTCATATGTTCGCGGCACTGCGATGGTAGCACGGACTGGCAATGACATCCAGGGCGGGCAGGGGGTGGACCAAGGATTTTTGTGTCCGGCCTCGACGACAAGCTGGTTGTTTTTCCAGAGGATTCTCAGGAAAAGCAAATGCTGTTGTGCTGTTTTTATATTTACAACTCCACAGGTGTTCACTGTCCAGGTGAGATCCTCTGAAATTATACTGCCCAGGAATCTGAATATGCCCACCCTCTCAACACAAACCCCATGTAGTTGGATAGATGAAGGTTCAGCACCGGAGTCATTTGTTGAGCACCATTCTGCCAGCCGCTGAATCTCATCCCTGTAGGCAAACTTATCTAATTATACATTTTAATAATAATACATTTTATTTAGAGGCACCTTTATGACACTCAAGGACAACAAACAAGCAACATGTACATATGCAAACATTAAGATACTATAACATGCATGTAAAAAACATCAAAATACTTAAAGAAAAAGATCAAGACAGAACATCAGCTTGGAGAAGCAATCCTGAACAGATGAGTTTTGGGTTTGGATTTAAAGAGAGGAAGAGAGTCCAAAGTTTCTTATTTCTGGCGGCAGTGAGGTCCAGAGCCAGGGGACAGAGCAGCTGCATGGTGGAGAAGCGGGTGACCGGAACAGTGTGAGGTGGAGAGATGAGGCAGTTCTGAGGGAACAAGATGGAGGTCAGACAAATATAGAGGGGCAAGATTATGGATGGCTGGATGGATGTGAACAGAAGAAATTAATGCGGTTTGACTGTTTAATGTAAGAGTCTGATGAAAACCAAGAGAAGGTTCATTAAGGCAGTTGGTACAAGAGAAGGGAGGGAGAACAGAGTTGGGTTTACTGGAAAGGTAGAGCTGGGTGTCATCCACATAATAGGAACTGATGTCATATTTGCAGAAAATATAACCCCTGGGAAGCAGGCAAATACTGAAGAAGAGGAGCCCCAGGATAGAGCCCTGGGGCACACCAGTGGTTACGGGGGACAGCTTGGAAGCAAAAAATTGAAGCTGAATGAATTGAGTGCGTCCAGAAACATCTGATGTAAAGCAGTCTTGTGAGGTGTGGTACAAAGTAGATAAGTCTATGGAGGAGGCTGGAGTGAGAGATGTTGAAGGCCACGGTCTGATCAAGGAGAATGAAGATGGAGAGTAAACCAGAGTCTGTTGCCATGAGAAGGTCGTTAGTGATTTTTATTAGAGTACTTTCTATGCTGTGGAGGAGATGAAAACAAGACTGGAATTGTATGTGGAGATTGTAATTTGTTAAATGAGAATGGAGTTGAGCAGCAACAACTTTTTCAAGGATTTTGGAAAAAAATGTGAATTTGAGAATGGGCAGAAATTATTAAAGTTAGTTGGGTCAGCACCGGGTTTTGAGAAGGAGGCAACTTATCTGTGCCATCCGTGCTCTTTCCTCACGTCATATGGGTCAATCCTGACATTAGCAATTTTCTGCACATCTTTCCCTCACTAGAATCAAAGGTCAAGAGTATCTTATATACTACATTTACTTTGTTTTGAAGCCATTGTTGGCTGGTGTTTGCCTACCAAGATGACAGCAACATCCTGTTATACGTCCGGCCGAGATATTATGTGGGAACCATGACTCACTGTCCCTCCTCTGTAGGGTTGGGCATCGAGAATCGAGAATCGCTCAGAACCGAAACTAACCGTCCGGTTTTCCCGAAATCGTTCAAAAT
>JARVGQ010000759.1:11490209-11503298 GCA_031762355.1 Hypsolebias martinsi | reverse complement strand
TCGAAAATAATCGGAATCGAAACGAAGAATCGGAATCGGAACCGGAATCGCTCAAATTCAAACGATGCCCAACCCTACTCCTCTGGACACGTCCAAACCACTGTCTCTCTTCTGGACATGTCCAAACCATCTGAGTCTGGCCTCTCTAACTTTATCGCCCAGTTGTTCAACCTCTGGGTGGCAGGGTGGCTCTGTTGGTAGAGCTGTTGCCACTCAGTGAGAAGGTCGCCAGTTCAAATCCCAGGTGGGGAGCTTTCTGGGTAGAGTTTGCATGTTTTAGAGCGTTTAGAGAGTTTAGAACATAGATAAGAACATTGCAATAGTGTGGGAAAGGTTTATGAAGCCTTAAAATATATATAAAGTCTGTACTTCGTGGATTTTGACCTACCACGGGAGTGTCTGGAATCCACAATAAAGGGACTACCTCTGATGAGCTCATTCTTAATCTTATCCATCCTTGTCACTCTCCTAAGGAGAACCTCAGCATCTCTCTGCTGCTTCCAGTTTTTTCTTCTGTCTTTTTGTCCATGTCTCTGTCTCCAGACCATCAATAGCTGGTCTCACCACTGTTCTGTAAACTTTTCCTTTGACCTTTGCTGACACCCTTTAGTCACAAATCACTCCCGAACCTTTCCTCCATCCACTCCATCCTGCCTGGACTCTTCTTCACCGCCACTGATTTTATTTTTTAAACAAACCCAGAGGTGTCCGCCAGTGGAAGGTTGCCAAAATGCAGATTTCATTTTGATAGAATTGACAATAAATAATAATGAGATAAAGCTGGAACCCAAATTGTAGTTTCTTACAATAAAGAGCTTTTCACTGCTTTAGAACTATCTCTATGAGACACGAGAGCTCTTCAGTATGTTAATAAAAACTGATGGGCTCTAATTTATGCAGGCAGACAACAGACATCTACATGCGGCTCATCTGTCCTTTGTCCTTTCTGTCGATTTAATGTCCTTTGTCCTGCATCTCTGGCTCTTGCATAAAACCACAGCTGCTGGATGGGACTGACACCACAGACCCACTAAAATCCATAAACACAATGAGGATTATCTTGTTAACAAAGCAGGACGTTCCTGAGACGTTTCAGAGCTGCACACCAACACACGGCCTCCACGTTCATGGTTGTTGCCAAGCAACAGGCTCCATGCAGTCGTTTCATCCACATCAAAATGTAGGTGTATGAAAAAAAAGCAAGAATATCACTTTTTCTTCTGTTTGTTTGAAGAAAATACAAACAGCTAAATGTCAGCGGGTGATTAAACGAGCTAAAGAGGTCACCTGGGTTTGTAGCTTCAAACATAAAAATAAAAAAATAAAAACATGTTTTACGTTCTTTCATCTACAACAAATGGAACAAAATAAAAAATACTAAAGAATTTGTGCCCAGCTCCCTTCACAAATGATCGGAGCTGGAAAAAAAAAAGGCTGATGTTTTGATGAGTAAACCATAGAAGAGTAAAGAGAAACAAGCTCAAAAGAAATGTTCAAGCTGCTGCCAGCGGCTCAACAGGGTCACCATGGTAACCTGGCAGACAGAAACACAGAGCAGAAAGTAAGCCTCAGACGAACAGTCGCTGTGTGAAAACTATAGGTCTTGTGGGAAAAATCTCTGAATGATGAGGAGGTTCTGATGTTCACATCTCAGTTTTTACATTTCTACTGAGTTGTATGTGGCAGATATGACTGTTTTGACGAGAAAATTGAAGTCAATGAGAGTTTGGGTGTTGGTTTTCTGCACTGTGGGCGTGTTTGAGAGGAAACCTTCAGTCCCTTCAACTGTGAGACACAAGACAAAAATACCTACGTTCTGATGCATAAACTGTAGACCAAGTGCAAAAACTGGGAAGAAAAAAAATTTTGCAAAAAAAAATTGTTAGAAAAGTTTAGAGAGCTGTATTGGGCACCCCTTAATGTCTTGGGCCACAGCTTGAAGAGGTTTGACCCAGGAGTGCCGACCGAACTCAAGGAGCCTGAGAAAAACAGATTTTTTTTTTTTTTTTTTAAACAAAAACTAAAAGCTGTCCAGGCTGAAAAAAACAAAACAACAACAACTCAAGGAGAAACCGAGGAGAACCAGACATGGCATGATGCACAACAATGATCAACTGAGGGACTTTATGGACCAGGGCTGACGAGTGGAAACACCTGGCTGGATGACAACAGGGAACAGGTGAGAGTGGGCGGGGCTGGAGCTGAGGGAGCAGAGCTTAACAGAAGTGGCTGATGTGAGGACGGCACAGACGAAACTAAACACAGACGAATTAAATGAAAACACAGAACAGAACCAAACAAGAACCACAAAACAAAACGGCCTGCAGGAGATACGAGCTTTACGGCTGCTGGTTCTGGGAAAAACACAAAATTTCATAAAGCCGAGTTCTACAGGAGCTGCTCCCGTTAGTGGCAATAAAGAGGAAGTGTTTACAGTCCTCGTTTCAAATGATAAAACTCAAGAGTTTTAGGAGCAGATCAATAACTGGCTCTTCGGCGTGTAGGTGACATGCTTTGGTTCCTCACCTGGTCCGGTTCCGTGGAGCTGGGTGAAGTTGTCCAGCATGTAGGTGAAGAAACTGGAGAGCTAAAAAAAAAAAAGATCAGACGTCTTCAAGCTTTGCGGTAGCTTTCAAATCAAAGAGTTTTAGCTGTGTTAGCCCTGAGGGACACCTGCAGCTGCTCCTGCTCCGCGGCATACTCGATGGACTGGAAGATGTTCCAGGTGTAGCGGCGCCTCATCTCCAGACGGGCCATGTAGCGCCGGTACCATCGCTGGATCAGAACGGCTGCTTTCATCGCTGTAGTAAAACACCAGATGTTAGCGAACGTCCTCAGTCACGCAGCAGATGTTTCAGTTTATTTAAAACTCTTCAGCTCATTTTCTTCAGCTGTTTTCAAACTTCCTTCAGTTTCAGTTGAGTCTCAGATTTAACAAAAGAACGCTTATTGCTAGAAATAATTGAGCACTGAATAACTGAAATAGATGTTAAAGCAAAAAGAACAAGAACAGCTAAAAGCTAAATGCAGCATGAGGCTAACTAAAAGCCAAGCACTTGTTAAAAGTGGTAATACACTAGCTGAAGCTTTAAAGTCGTAAAAAGCTACCGAAAATTTTAAAAGGTTAGCTAGAAGCTAGAAGTAACAAAAAGGCTGGTTAAGGCTAAAAGCTTAACGCTTAAGTAAACAGCTTAAAGCTTACAACTTTAAGCTTATGTTTAGCTTAAAGTTAAAGTAGAACAGAATAAACAACATTAGCAGAAAGCCAGCTAAAAGTAAACATAGTAGTAGTTAAAAATTGAAACAGGGAATGTAAAAGCTAAAAGTTGCAAAATGATGGCTAAACATTACAAACAGCTAAAGGCTAAATAGCTAAATGTTTGCTAGTCTCAAAAGACTAACTAAAAAAGTAAAAGTAGCAAAAGACAATCAGAAAGCTACAGGTAGCACTAGCTAAAAGTGCAAAGCACTAGCTGAAGACAAAAAGTAGCTTCTAGCTAAAGCTGCATGTTGCAAAAGGCTAGCAAAATGTTTTAAAAGTTTAATTAAAAGCTAAAAGTAGCAAAATACAAGCTTAAAGGGAAAGTAGAACAGCAGCTAAAATGACTAAAAGGCCAGCAGAAAGATCCTAATAGAAAAATGGAAGTTGAAAGCTAAACGTAGCAAGAGGCTATAGCTAAAAGCTAAAAGTTGTGTAAGAAACCATGTTTCTGAAGGAATCAGAGACCTGAACATATTTCTGCTACTTTAAGTGTTTGTAAATAAACACATATTTTGAAATCTGTTATCAAACAAGTCACCCTTCTCCTGAATTATCTGAACATTTTAATATGGAAACAGCTAAAATAAAACAAAGGCCGCATTAGCTGTATTATAAACAGGTAAACAACAAGCTGATGCTGACTCAGCATTTCATTAAAAAAACATGAAAGTCAGTCTTACTGAGAGCTGGACTGGGACTCCTGACGGCTTTATCTGTGAGGAGAAACACGATGAGTCTTAACGAGGAGCTGATAATTGATCTCACACACACACATGCACACGCCTAAAATAAGAGTGATAATGAGACACAGGGGAGGACAAAGAAAACAGAGGGACTGGACAGACAAAGAAATAAATTAAACAAGCTTTGGAAAAAACAGCAACTATTAAAGAGTCCACCTGCGAGGACAGAAAACATCTGTCCAGCGTGTGTCCATCGTGGGTCCATTGTGTGTCCAACATGTGTCCAAAGCCTGTCAGACATCTGTCCATCGTGTGTCTAATGCCTGTCAGACGCCTGTCAAACACGTGCCCAACGCATGTCCAACATGTGTCCATTGTGTGTCCAACGCGTGTCCAACACCTGTCAGATGCCTGTCCAATGTGTGCCCAACACCTGTTCAACGTCTGTCAGACGCGTGTCCAACATCTGTCAGACGTCTGCCCAGTGTGTGCACGTCTGTCAGACGCCTGTGCAACGTGTGTCCAATGCCTGTCAAGACATCTGTCTAATGTGTGTCCAACGCCTGTCAGATGCCTGTCAAAAATGTGTCCAACGTGTTCCAATGCCTGTCAGATATCTGTCCAGCGTGTGTCCAACACCTGTCAGACGCCTGTCCAATGTGTGTCTAACACCTGTCAAGATGTCTGTCCGACATTTGTCCAACACCTGTTAGACATGTGACATACATTAGACAGATGTCTGTCCAACATCTGGGTGGACTTTGAAACAGTCCGTCTTTGCAGCAGACTGTTGACATGAAGTGGACACTAAACAAGTGTCTGTCCTGCGATTTTAAAAACGTTTTTTTTTTTTTTCCTGCAGAGTAACTGTCGTGAACTGCGTGTTAGTTTGGATCATTGCAGGCCATTCTCTGGTTCCTGGATTAAATCTTATTTTTAACTCGATGCTTGTGAAGTTTGTGAAATTCCTGCTGTTAGCAAAAGAAAAGTTCAGTCTCTCGGGTTTAAAATGTCCAATAAACGTTCATAGATAATTATTGATAAGACCTTTTTTTTCAGTTGACTATACTTAATATAACTTACATTTTATTACATTGTATTGTAAACAAATCAAAATTAAACTGGAAGCAGTCAGTGACGTCAGCTCAAATACTCCAGTTTGATTTGTCAATAAATCACATCTGATTAATTCTCATACGCCTTTATCACCTGCAACCACTGAAGGAGGGCGATCGTGTATGCGTGGCTCAGTTTTAGCTTTAATTTTAAAATATTTTACATATTTTTACACATTTAAAAGTCAAAGTGTTAAAGCTTTTGGTATAACAAGTCTGATCATCTCTGAGCTGACACAGAAACCCACTTGTCTGATATTTAAAGTCTTTAAAGTGACAGGTAATCAGAACATCAGCTGACTGATGACGTCCTCACCCGTTTCTGGTCCCCGCACTTGCGTTTCCGTGGCAACGGAGGCGCCACATCCCATCTTAACCGCCGGGGGGGGGGTCACATTCTTCACTGCTCCTCAAAACAGCTGAGCTCTGCGTCCAGGGTTGGACTGTTGCATGCTGGGAGAACTTGACCACCTGCAGCTCCGGACCGGAAAACGCGCGCCTTCACTTCCTGCGCAAATAAAACCGCAAAAATTAGACTCCGCCTCCTTTTCATCAGCGCTTCATGTGAGAAACGCAGCAGAGGGAAACATGAGGGTCCAATCAGCTGACTGCAGTTTACCTGGCAGCCACTAGAGGGCGCCACAAAAAAGGTTTCCAGCATCTTTACCAAACCAATTTTTTTTGTCTTAAAATAAACCAGAACAAGAACAAAAGTTTTCTTCAAGCAGAAATGCACAGATTTGTCCTCAGATTTGACTAAAGCTGCACAAGTTGTGTTTTTATTTTTTCCCCACATCGAGACAGAAAATGTTGACCTGAACTTAAACGACTCGAGGTTTATTTTAAAATCATCTGAGTGTTTCAGCTTCTTTACATTAAAAATGCCAAGAATGTTTCAAGGAAAAAAAAAAAAAAAAAAAAACCCACCTCGTCTACAAAAACAAACCCACGTTGCTAAAATAAAGAAAATGCAACTTTTTAAGTTTACTTTTATTAATAAACAATTAAAAGACGTGGTGGAGTCCCAGCATGTCACGCTGCAGCTTTCCCATAAACACTTTTCTGCACAGCGTCCACAGCAGCGTGGATCTCCTGCAGGGTGATGACCTTCAGCCTGTTGGCCTTCGACTGCCGGGCCGCCTCCAAGACCACCAGCCTGAGGAGAACTGGTCTGGGACAACCGGGCCGCCGGTCAGACAGGAAGTCAGGACTCTTCATCCTGCCCAGATGGACCTGCTGGTGGAAGAAGAGTGGAGTAAAACCTAGGACTGAGCCGAAACTCCATCCTGTGATGTCTGACCTCCTTCTGAGCTCTGTAGATGGTGGCGGCATGATGTCGAAGCCTCCTCTTGGCGTGTGGAGGAATCCTGGGAGCTGCTGCAGCCAGAGCCTTCATCTGGCCAAGATGATAAAAGAATTTAAAAAAACACCTCGACCTCCTCCTCCTGCAGCAGCTGCAGCGTGTGGGAGCAGAGAAGAGGAGGCTTTAATGAAGGCAAATTGAAAACAGCTTTGCTTAATTAGGCCTAATTACCTTCACCCACCTGGCTCTAAAGGCCTCGGTGGAGGCTCAGGAGAGGAAACTCCAGCTGGAACAAAAGCAGCAGCAGGACGATCATTTACTCAGGATTTATTAGGTTTCAGCGTTTTGTTTCTTTAGGAAAGACGTCATCGGCCACACATCGACTGTTGTTTAATGTTTAATTGATCGAAAATTTTGTGTAAAATAAAGAAAATCTGAGAAAATATACAAATATTTTAAACAGGTTTTAGTTGGAGTTTATTCTTCTTCCCTCTCCTATCAGTCATGGGAGGGAAATGGAAAAGAGGTTTTTCCAGTTTTCCTTCAGACTTTTACAGGAAGTAGTTTAAACCATTACAGGAAGTCCAACAAAGTTGTCAGGTCCTCTGGACGGTTTCATTTTTGTTGAAACGTTTCGTCTTTCGTCCAGAAGACTTCATCGGTCCGAGGAGCCACAACAAACTCAGTCTTATAAGAAGCAGCTTCACATCCACCAGTTTGATGGTGATCAGGTTTCTGGAGTCCGCCCTCTCCCCGAGGGAAAGACGAAATGATTAGATTTATCTACGGAGTAAATAAGTTGAAGTATTTTTTAAGTGAATTGAGTCTGGCAGGGGGAGGTGATCAGAGGGAGTTTGGACAAATGGACCTCCAGAACCTCTCAGTCCTGCAGCTCACTGGAGAACCTCCTGCTGATCCAAGGTTCTGCTGGTTGTGCTCTTACAGCTTCAAGTGTTTTCAGTGTGCTGCGCCCCACAAACACCCGGTCCAGAACCCGTCCTGCTCACGTCCGATCTCTGACCCGACCCGTGACCCTGCACTGGTTCTGATGATGGTGGCGGGTGAACAGCTGGAGGAGGGGCTTTGTCAGATCAGGCAGGCATTAGGTGAGGCCATTAACGTCCTGTGGATTACCCTAATCCAGCCCATCTCCTCTCGGCTGCTCACTCTCCTGGTAGTTCCTGTCGGGTCTGGATCGGGCCTGAAGATGGTTCTCATCATGCAGCGTTTCCTGTTGGTTCTGCTGGTTCTGGGAGCTGACGGTATGGTTTCAGTCCTGTAGTCAGAACCCAAAGCTTAGATTTTAATCTGTGAAGTCAGAATTTTTTTTTAAGTTTCTTTAAAAGCTTTTCATTAAAAAAAAAAAAAGGACAATTTCATTGTTTTCATCAATAATTTAATTCTCCAAATGTGTGTAAATTTATAATGTTGTTAATGTGATGGAACATGGAGTGAGTTTTATTATTAAAATTAGTAACAATCTGTTTCTCCCCCCCTCCCCCCGGACCATCTGGCCTCGCAGTGATCGTCAGCCTTCGAGCTCAAGAGGTACGAAGAATATACTTTATAGAATACACTTTATATTATAGAATATGCTTTATATTATAGAATATACTTTATATTATAGAATATATTTTATATTATAGAATATACTTTATACTTTATATTATAGAATAGAATACACTTTATATTATAGAATATACTTTATATTATAGAATATACTGTACAGTACTTTATATTATATATAGTACTTTATATTATACTTTATACAATAGAAAAGACTTAATACTTTATATTATAGAATACACTTTATATTATAGAATATATTATTGAATGTACTTTATTTTCTAGAATATACTATAATAGAATATACTTTATTCTATAGAATATACTTTATATGATAGACTATAATTTATATACAGTAATAGAATAAACTTTATATTACATAATATACTTTATGTAATAGAATATACTTTATACTAAACAATATACTTTATATAATAGAATAGACTTCATACTTTATATTATAGAATATATTATTGAATATACTTTATATTCTAGAATATACTATAGAATATACTTTATTCTATAGAATATACTTTATATGATAGAGTATAATTTATATAATAGAATAAACTTTATATTACATAATATACTTTATATAATAGAATATACTTTGTACTAAACAATATACTTTATATAATAGAATAGACTTAACACTTTATATTATAGAATATATTATTGAATATACTTTATATTCTAGAATATACTATACAGTACAATATACTTTATTCTATAGAATATACTTTATATTATAAAATATACTTTATATTATAAAATATACTTTATAATTTATATTATAGAATATACTTTATATTATAGATTATACTTTATATTATATAATGTACTTTATGATTTATATTATAGAATACACTTTATATTATAGAATATACTTTATATTATAGAACATTCTTTATACTTTATATTATAGAACATACTTTATATTCTAGAATATACTTTATATTTTTCAAAAGACTTAACTATGTTGAAAATAAAATTTCCTCAAACAAAATACATGGAGATCTTTCAGTTCCTTTAAAACATTTTCCTCTTTGAAATCAAATTTAGCTGTGGGATGTTTCTGGCTTCTTATGCTTCTTTTAGCTTTTAGTTACCACTTCAGTACATTTGCTAATCATTCTATTTTCAAATTTTAGCTACTGTTTTGCTTATCTGAGCTACAAACCAACTCATTTGAGCTTTTAGCTACTGTTTTATTGTAAATAATTTTAGCTTTTTCTTCTTTTAGCTGCTGTTATACTTTTAGCTTTAGCTTCTGCTATGATGAATTCAGTTTCTGTTCAACTCGTGAGCATCTGTTTCGCCTCCTTTAGCTTCTGTTTGGATCATTTCAGGCCCTGTTTTCAGCTGTCGGTTTGTTTTTAGCTGTTCTGCTCATCCATTCTGAAAAGGTTTGGAAATATCTTTGAATCTTGGATTTATCCGTGTCGTTCAGGCTGGTGTGTCGGAGGCGTGGAGCGGGAAGTCCTGTAAATGTGACTGCGATGGAGGAGAGTCTCCCACAGAGGTTTCCTTCCTGGGTGCTAGCGGGTCCACGGTGAGAGGAATGGACTGCATGCCCGGTGAGTTGATCACAGGTTTTAGTTGTCTTGGTGTGTAAGAAATGTAAATATGAAGATATTTTGTGCACAGAGTGATGGAAAAGATTTGGTTCTTGCAGCTTGAACTGAGAAAAAAACACCTTCAACAATAAAAAGCAGATCAGGAGCTTCAATTTGAAGCTTAAACTCCTGCTGAGAGACAAACTACGAATCTGTGACCGACCTACAGCAGACAGCAAGTCCTCACCCAGTCAACCATCACTGCTGCTTTGTAACATTATTATTTTAACAACTATCATTTAAAAAGTGAGGCTAAATCTGAGGCGTCTGTAAAATGAATTTCTCTTTGAGTCAAACGAGCTCCTCTTCATTGTTTCTTCACCGTCAGCTGTAAAACGCAGACAGACGAGCAGTTTTTGTGTTTGAAAACAAGCTCGGTGCTTCCAGATTGGACTCCGCAGGGTGGACTCGCTCCGCCGGACGTCCTCAGAGGAGGTGAAGCAGATGGAGCTGCAGAATCACAACGGCCCGATGGCTGAAGCCATGAGCTTCCAGTCAGTGTCTTTAAAAAGGAAGAGATGTTCCACCGAGGAGGTCAGGAGGTTTCACTTCATCAGATTTCACTCACATCTCTTACGTTTGCAAATAAACAGACAGATCAAGATGAGACTCTGGCAGCCTCGATGCACCAAAAACCCTGAAGTCCACCCATCGGATCTGAATCCTGTCAGATTTAACAAAAAGTAAAGTGCGTGTGAATCAGCCGAGGCATGAACTCTATGGAAACCAGGAGTCCAGCAGACCATCAGGGTGTCAGAACACGAGGAGTCCTGGTAGACTCACATCATCATCTGCTTCATCACAGAGCCCAGTCATGCACGACGCTGACCTGCGGAGGACCCGGAGTCACGTCTACACCCGAACCCAACTCAGCTCCCGGGTTTTCACGAGCCACCTCCACCAGAGTCATTTTTACAGATGTTGATCTAGAGCTGGGTGTGGTAGTAGCTGGGACTCTTCCTTAAAACATAATTTGAGCTCTACTTACTAATTTTGCATGTAAGTCAGCGAGCGAGACTCAAGTGAGAAGGTTGCAGGTTCAAATCCTGGTCCAAGGGCCTTTCTGGATGGCGTTTGCCTGTTCTCTCTGTGCATGAGTGGGTTTTCTCCGGGTACTCCGGTTTCCTCCCACAGACCAACAAAATGCATGTTTGGCTGATTGGTAACTTTAAATTGTCTCTAGGTGTGAGTGAGAGAGTGGATGGTTGGTTGTCTCGTTTGTCTCTTTGTGTCCCTGTGATGGACTGGAGACCTGTCCAGGGTGTCTCCCGCCTCGCACGCAATGACTTCTGGACATGGGCAACAGTGACCCCATGACCCAGAAAGGAAGAAGCGGTAAAAGCTGATGGATGGATATTTGATCCAAGGGAGCTGCAGATGGCATCAATCCTGTGCAGCACTTTGGTGACAGTGGAGAGGAAAACCCCCTTTGAGCAGCAGAATCAGAAGCGGGCTCAGCCTCTGCCTCCACCGGCTCAGGTGCCGTTACATAATCCTGCTGCTCCGACTCACAGAGTCTTGAATTAAACCGGGAATAAACCGGACACAACTTTTTACTGAGCTTAACGCTGAAGTAAACAAACCAAAGAGCAGCTGCGTCCATGGCAACGACAGCTTTATTTTTTTATAAAACTTTCATGTTTCTATGAAATAAACTACAGAAACACTCCAGACGATCATCGCCCTCAATCTGTCGGGATCAAACACCAAAGAAAAGTGGGTCTGGAGGGTTCGTGTAGTTCAGATTATAAAACGCCTCAGCGAAGGCCGAGGGCAACATGGAGAGAAGATGGCCGCCATCTGTCTGGTTCTAATGGGCCTCTCTGATCCCTCATGGCGGGATTAGCTGCAGGCTTTTAGGACGGGATGTGGGTCACAGTTATGCTGCGGGGGCCTTCAGAACCGGAGGGGGGCTGATGGATGAGAAGCAGGATGGATGAGTTCAGAATCCAAAATCTGTCCGTTCCACTCAGGAAACTATAACGTTTGTCTGAACTTGTTGCAGAGTGTCCGTATCACAAGCCTCTTGGATTCGAGGCAGGATCCGTGGACTCAGACCAGATCTCCTGCTCCAACCAGGACCAGTACACCGGCTGGTTCTCCTCGTGGCTCCCGAGCAAGGCCAGGCTCAACAACCAGGGCTTCGGGTACGTCCAGGCCGGCAAAACTCAGCTCAGACGTTTGATTTCATCCACATGACGAGAATCAAACGTCTGCAGGTCCGTTTGTTTTCACACCCAACGGGAATAAAAGCTGCTTGTACTGACGATTTGTGACTAAGATAAATAAACAAATAAATAAATAAATGCCCATCGAGGAACAATAAGTGACACACAACAACACGGTGGGCTTACAGCGATAAAAATGTGTGAATTAGGAAATGTAACAAATTAGAAAAAAAGTGTTGTAATCTCAATCATCCAGGTAGAGAACAAGAAAAAAGGTTCAGTCGTGTCATGTGGAGCGGTTTCTTTAAGTGAGAGACGTTTCATCCCCCATCCAAAGGACTTCCTCAGTCTACGGCCTGCCAACCACATCTGTCCAGTAGACTGACAAAGTCCTCTGGATGGGGGGCAAAACATTTCTCATTTAAAGAAACTGGTCCAGATGACACGATTTAATCTTTTTGTCCTTATTAGAAACGTTCACATCAAAGATCTGTTCAGATGTTTCATCCTTCAACGTGATTTGACAACAATCTGAGTTTTAGCAACATTAAAATCAACATTTACGCTTCTTTCTCTTTCATTCTGTTAGTAATCACCAGATAGCTCCATTTATAAGACAAACGGAAACACACATTTAAAAGTAAGCCTCAAAGGACACCACGAGTTAAACTGAAGGTCCGTGGGCTCAGTACGGTCCTTGTTGCATCTGCTCTGGTCCAAGTAAGAGCGTTTACTGTCACCCTGTGCCACATCAAGTGTGTGTGTGTGTGTGCTGCAGGTGTGCGTGGCTCTCCAAGTTTCAGGACAACAGTCAGTGGCTGCAGGTCGACCTGCAGGAGGTGACGGTGGTGTCGGGGATCTTGACTCAGGGCCGCTGCGACGCTGACGAGTGGGTCACCAAGTACAGCGTTCAGTACCGGCTGGACGAGAAGCTCAACTGGATCTATTACAAGGACCAGACGGGAAACAACCGGGTCAGTTCAGCACCGCAGGGCTCAAAGTCACAGCCATCAGGACGTCTTCTTTGCCTTTTTGAAGGCAAATGTTAGTTTAACACAAACTCTGTGTTTGATGATTGGGTTTAATTTGGACAAAGAAACTAAAACTTATCAGTTAATTCTTTTTTAATTTTTAAATCAAACCAAGTTTTTTAGCCAACATGTTATTCTTTGCTGAGGCCACAGTTAGTTATACTTTGTATGACAAGTACGTGATCAATCATCCCTGATCATGGCAGATGCAAATGAGTAAATTAAAAACTCAGATTTAGAAAACTTCTTCTTTCAGCTGTTCCCTCTTCAGCGAGTCCTCCTCCTCCACCTCACTCTGTCCTCTGCATCCTCTGTCCTCACTCCAACTACCTTCATGTCCTCTCT
>JARVGQ010000759.1:11438282-11449922 GCA_031762355.1 Hypsolebias martinsi | reverse complement strand
TGTGATATTAACGGTCCGATGTAATCACTCTTACTGTGACATTAATGAGGAACAGAAATAACTGGCTGTTCTTTATATCCTCAAGGTTTGATTGATATATTGATATGATAGTTGATATGATGACGCGTCTTCAAGCAGAGTTCTTGACTCAGATCCTCTCCTTCCTGTCTCAAGTGGACCTTTTGATGATGGCTTGGACATGGAGGGAGGAGCTGAGTTCTGAGCTGGACGTTAGTCTATAAAACTAACTTGTCTGGTTCTGGAAGTTAGAGCAGGTCAGAGTTTCACACAGATGAGAGCAATGATAAGAGTGTAATCTTGTAATTTAATGTTCTGTGATTGCTGGACTGCTCTCCAAAGCTTAGTAAATACATGTGATGAACCACACCTTGGTCTGTTTGGAAATCTCTTTTTTCCCATGACAGAAGCAAAACAAAAGAGCACATAAAGCTGATATCAGCTGAAAAGCAGATGAAATGAGCATAAACATTAATTTGTTAAGAAATTAGCACAGAAAAAGCAGGGGGGAAAAAAACAGCTAAAATTAGCAGAAAATGCTTAAAAGTAGCTGAAATGAGCAGAAAATAAATGTAGGAGCTAAAGAAAGCTGAATAGCAGAAATGTTTTTTAAAAAAAAAGGGGGGCTGAACCAGAACAAGCTGAAGACAACAGCAGCTGAAATGAGCAGTACAATGTTTCAAACAGCTGAAGGCTTTGAAGGATGTGACGCTCCATTCATTTTTCAATGAGGAAAACATGACCGATAAAGGTAAATATTTCAACAAGTAAAAATTTTAAACACAAAAAAAAAAAAAATCACAGCAGGAATATCCTGAATGAGCCGAACATTTTGAGACATGAAATGTTGAAATGAAACAAACACAGTTAGTTAGGAGGACATGGTCTCTCATAAACTCTGTCTTTGACAAAGACGACCCCAGAAATAAATAAAAAAAAATCATGTTTTGTTTGTCTTTGCGTAGTCAAAGTGTGCACGTTTACAAAAACGAGATGAAAGAGTCACTTTTTAATGTTTCATTCAGCTAACAGAGCTCTCCATTTTCTTCACCCACTTCTTCTTTCTGGGCCACAGGGAGCCAGTGCTGGTCTCCAGCAGTGAGGGACACCTGGACAGGTCTCCAGTCCATCACAGGACAAGACAATCAACCAGTCACTCTCTCACTCACACTTAGGGACAATTTAGAGTTACCAATCAGCCTAACATGAATGTTTTAGGTCTGTGGGAGGAAACCGGAGTACCCAGAGAAAACTCACGTAGGCATGGAGAGAACATGTAAACTCCACCCAGAAAAACCAAGAGGTGAACCTGCAACCTTCTCGCTGAGAGGTGACAGCTCTACCAACTGCGTCACCGTCCCGCCCTAAACAACAAACTTGTGCAAAGTAAAATAAGTAACTCAGTCAATTTGAAATATTTTGAGCTAAAACTTGGTGTGGTAGTAGCTGAGAGTCATCCCCACCACACACTGAGGTCTAAAATACTTAAAAGATCCTACAAGATCTGACCAAAATGTCTCCAACAAGAACATTTTAGTTTTAAACATTTGGCCTTTAACCATTTGGGTTTTGTTGTAGTTGTTCTGAGTGAAAAGTGAAGTTTTCTTGTCTCTACTTTTTTTTCCTGCTGTTAAAACGTCACACTTCTTGCCAAGCTGGCAGTTTGAGGATCGATGCCCTTTGAGCTGCAGGAGGACATTTATTGTGAAACAGAAGGTGAGCTGAATCCTTCCAGGGAACAGAGCGTCACAGGTCTGAACTGACTGGACTGTTGTTAGCAAATCATCAACAGTTTAGACAAATGTCCTTATTTAGAGATGAAACTTAGACTCACTGTCAGGAAGACAAAAAAAGATTACAGTTAGGAGTTTACAAGAGCAACACAAAACTGGATCAGATGCAGAAATGAAGATTTATTTTAACCAGATGAGGAGACCAAACGGCACCATCTACATTAAGGCCTAAATCCAGGACAAAATGCATATCACCCACCACCTTTTACATTCCAGTCTTGTAGGATCTGAACCCAAGAATGTAGACTGACATGAAGAACCTCAAAATAAAACTAAAAAAACTTTATTTAATTAAAAAACAAAAAAGCTGACGTGGCAGCACAGAAATGAACTGAACTCCAGGAGACGTGGAGAAAACCACGGAGGAGAGACAAAACATGGCATGAAGGCCAACAGCGCCCAACTGGTGGATAAACTAAAACTACAGGATGTAAAGACCAGCCTGATGAGGAAGAGGAGGCACCTGGGCTACATGAGACCGGGAACAGGTGAGGGTGGGCAGAGCTAGAACTGACTGACTACACAAACACTAAAGAAGTTAAAACAAGGAACAAACTGAACATGAAACTAACGCCATGAAAAATAAATTAAACCAGAAAAGCAGTGACATTTTCTGCCACTCTCAAAGCTCAGATCCGATGTTTCTGATTGTTCAGATTATAATTTAAACCTGTCAGACTCGGGGTGAACAGCAGACGTGACGTGACACGCAGCAGGAATAATGCTACACGTCAGCATGAGTGGCTCGGTTCTGTTGGGTCATCAGAACCGATTTAATTCTTATCTGACAGGACTGTTTGGTCCAGCGTTTACATTTGACCTTGTCTCTTCTCAACTACGCCAACGCAGAATTTCACTTCGGGAGCGACGAACTGAATAAAAGCAAAACAAACGCAGTGATTGAATCCATCAACAGAATTTATTTCTGTAGAATTTCTTTTTTCTTTTAACTTTTTTGTTGTTGAAAACTTGGTAAGGAAACTGAAAGTTAAACAGGGTTTATTTTTCAGAAACATGCCTAACTCAGAATGATAAGAAACACCTTGTAACTGTGACTTTCCTTCCCTCCTTTGACTACAGTGACACATTCTACATGAACGCTCCTACAAGCACCTGCAGATGTTGGTCACTGTCTATCACAGTGCGCTAAGATTCATAAATGGTCGTTCCCACCATTGCACCTGCATTCACTGGTTAACTGGTCATTATTAACTTGGCACAGACTCTTCCACTGGTACATTTTCATCTTTAAATCACTTCTTGGTCTGCTGCCTTCATACATCTCCTCCTACATGTCTCTGCGTGAGTGCAGCTACAACGTACACTCCCAGGACATTATTACATGCAGTGTTCCCTCAGTGCAGACTGAACTAGGCAAAAGGGTCTTCTCCTACTCCGCTCCTGTTTCCTGGAACACCTTGCAAAGAAGTCTCTGCAGTGACACTGAGTTATAGCCATTTTTGAGCTTTCTATTGTCATTTGGCTGTGGCAGCCATCTTGAGTTGGGTTGACTCCTAAAGTTTATTAACACACAGTTGAAGGATCACTCCATGTCAGTTTCTGTATTTTTGCTAATTGTTTGTGTTTTTCCCCTTTTGGATTTGTTTTCCACTTGTCTCCAGTCCCATCATGCTCAGCTGTCTCCAATCTTCTGATCAGCCTAATAGTCCTTTTACTCGCTCTGCTTCCTTCCATCCTTCACCCGTGCTCTCCTGCTCAGTGCCTCAAGTCAGCTGATCGGTGCCGAGGTCCAAACAGAGGCTCAGAAGAGACACAGCCTTTTCTGCTGCTACTCTAAGGTTACGGAAAGACCTTCAGTGTCATATCAAATGAGCCTGAGACTTGCTCTTCATTATTTTACTTCTGCTTTGTTGTGTTTGCTGAGCTTACCGAGACACACCAGCGACACAGAGAGTAGAAGAAGGTAAAGAGGACGAATGGTCTTATACACAATGTGTGGCCCTCAGAGTATTTGTTGGGGATGACTCTCAGCTTTATAACCTGCCATATTTTCCAGATCTGTCAAATTTGCTTTCTTTTTCGTTGCAGAATCAGAAGAGTTCAGTTAAAATGGTTGCTTGGTTTCACACCCAACGTTTAATTCAGTTCAATTGAATTCAAAAATACTTTATTAATCCCAAAGGGAAATTAATTGTTGTTGTAGCTCATCATCCTGGTTTTATTAGAGTTGTTATAGATACTGATGGCTGTGGGCAAGAAGTATATGCAGCAGTCCGTCCCACAGCAGATCTGAAGAAACTGGCTGCAGATGCCGATCTGTCCAGCCAGACCCAGCAGACCTCTCAGTCCTGTTGGGCAGCAGGACTGCCTGAATGCCGAGCAGAACTACTCCCAGAGCAATGGCCATTTCTCCCAGCAGCCTGCTAAGCCCTCGTCCCCGTGGACTTAACTGCAGGTGCCAGGGTAAGATCTCAGCTCTTCTGCTGTCAAAAGCCACGTTTCCCGCTACCGCCAAGATCTCAACAGTCAGGTGCTCGAGCACCGCCTCCAGGTAGACGGAAATACATCCATGGTACCTTCTTTTCAACTCATTTGGGATTTAGGGCTGTAGTTGAGGTATTATTTGAGCTTCTGAAATGTTAATCAGTTGCTCCTGGTTTTAGAAAACCACCTTGTTGTCATAGTTACACATCATTACAAATGTCCAAATGTTAAAAAAAAAAAAAAAAAAAAAAAAAAAGGTTTCAGTAAAAATCCTTCTAGCGGCACAACATCTGATTACAGAAGAAGTAATCATCCGAAAAAAGCCATTTACATCCAGAAAAAAGATAAATTAAAGTTTTCAAAGGCAAAATCTCAGAATGAATGTATGTAAGAGAGCTACTTCAACATGCAGCCACCTGGAGCGGCGCAGTTGTAGAACTTGAATCTAGAATCACAGTAAATAATAGTTTAATCAAGTTAAGATAATTCCAGAAGCTTAATGACTGTCTGATTTACCCAATAAGAAACCAGTTCTGACCAGTCCGGATGGTTTAGCCAATCAGGAACCAGTTCTGACTCAATCAGAAACCAGTTCTGACCAGTTCTGGTTTATCTTATCAGAAACAAGTACACTTTTCATGAAAACACTGCATTTAGAGGTTAAAAACCACTCACCTTCTCCCACAATGCCAAGGACTTCAAACTTATTCATCACATCACCGAGGGCGGGGTCTCCTCCGGGTGAAACGAGCTCCTCTGGTTTTAACGAGAAGACTCCTGATTGGACGAGCAGCTGGTGGACTGGACTGCAGACTCCTGATTGGACGGGAGGCTGACGGAGCGAACCTCGGACTCCTGGAGAAACATGGCCACCTCCTGACTGCACACCTTCTTCACTCTTCTTCCTCTTCTGATTCGTTCTTCCTCCAGAACTCTTCCAAGAATGTTTAATACTGTATTCCTTTAATTTTGTCTTATTTTGTGGCTCTGAGTGAACGTTTTAAATGTTTCTTTTATTCCAAATCTTTATGTTGTTCTTGTACTTTTATCCAAAACTCCACATTGGGTGCATCTGAAAGACAAAACGAAGAGTACAGGAGTGTTAGATGTGCTGTACAAGATTCACTTAAGTATGTAAATAAGTGTTATGTGTTGTCATCATTGTACATTCCTACACAACACAATTGGCTCTCTGCATTTAACCCATCGCACCTGGGAAACACCCAGGTGGAGCAGTGGACAGTCAATGAGTGCTCAGGGACCAATTATTAGGTGTCTTGTTCAGAGATACGACATGTGGGAATAGCTGGGAGTCCAATTGCAACTTTCTGGTCCCAGTTTAGGTGCTCTTCCTCTAATCCATCTCAGCCATATGCAGGCTGTATATTCTGCACATTTCATGTCTCACTGTATCTGTGTCTTCACTGTGTCTGTGTCTTCACTGTGTCTGTGTCTTCACTGTATCTGTGTCTTCACTGTGTCTCAGTATGTGTGTGATGTAGATGAGAACAAAAACTGTATTTTTTGCACACACATTGTTAAAACTTCACAAGTACTCAAGCTTTTTTGATAGTTTGTTCATTTTAGGGGGTTCTTTGGCAAGAAAGTGAGACTTGACAGATTTCCCTCTCCCCAGAGACACCATCCAGCTACCTCAGTGTGTTCCCAGACCAACAAGGATATGTAATTCCTTCAAAGACTTCTGGGTCTGCCCCAGGGTCAGGTGAGGATTATAATGTAGACAGACTGGTAAATCTAAAATTTTGTTTTTTGACTCAACTAATTCTTTATGACACCCCCACCTTGTCCCATAGGGGATATTCCACCTGTTTCTGGTTGAGAACCATGGCCTCGGAGCTGACGCTCATCCCAGATGTTTCACAGTCGACTGTGAACCATCTCAATGTATGCTAAAAGAACCACATATCTGCATAAAGCAGAGAAGATACCCTGAGGTTCACAAACCAGACAACCTCCTCTTCAAAACTGGGCCTTGAAATCCTGTCCATGAAGAAAACAAACAGGGTTTGTGACAAGGGACAGTCCTGGAGGAGTCCACCCTGCACCGAGAAAGAGCTCGACTTTGTGCCAAGAGACTAGACACAGCTCCTGTTTTGGTTCTACAGGGACCGGACAGCCCTAAGCAATCCTGGCACCCCATACTCCAGCAGAACTCTCCACAAAATGCCTTGGGATTACAATCCTAAACCTTCTCCAAGACCACAAAACACGTAGACTGGACAGTCAAACTCCCATGAGTCCGTTACAAGTATGCAAGCATAAAGATCAAATAAATTTAGTTGTCTACTTTGACATTTGTGAGATTAATGTCATCTTTTATGGGCACGATTCAAAACCAGGTTTCTCCACCTACCTGGTAAAGGATGCACAATGACTACCGACCAACAAAAATTGTTTAAATTGTCTAACAATGTTGATTCAGGTCCTATGGACATAATTTTCTTTGTTGAACCAGTTCTTTTTTTTATCCAAAAGACTTCTTCAGTCTTTTGGATAAAAGTTGTTTCAGTGTAGCAAAGAAGATTCTGTCCAGAGGACCTGACTCAACCTTGTCTGGATTATTGAGCATGCATCAGGATGGTTTAAATTGTATTTGCGGATTTAAAAATGAGGTATGTACAGATACCACTCACTACACACACTAAACATTATTTAAAACTAACACAAACATCACTTTACAATCTGACAGCTATAACCCTCAAGGTTTGTCAGAAGTGTTTTCAGAGAGTTACTGTCACAATACAGAGGGTGTGAAAGACATTAAATTATGTAAATGTCCAAGGCAGGTGTCCAAGAAAATAAATAGCCTTTCTTTCCTTCCAAAAAACAGCAAGATCAGACATCACAAAAAAAAAAAAAACAAAACAATAAAGAAATCTGAGAAAATACTGGCGACACATTAATTATGAAATGAGGGTAAGAAAATTTATTTCTGGCACAAATGTGTTTACAACCATGGAGGTGGTAGTGTGATGGTAAGGGGCTAGATGAGATAGGAAGATTAAATTAATGTTTAAATATTACCAAATACCTGTATACTATCAAGATGACACCTGTGCAGACATAGTGTGTTGGGTTGGTTAGCTTGCACGTTTGATAGCCTTATATGAAAGTTTACTAGTCTTAGCTTGTAGGTTGGCATTAGCTTGTATATTTATTATCATTAGTCCATTTGCAAGTGTTTTTTTTTTTTTTTGTAGATTTGCTTGGAATAATGTAGGTTTGCATTGGTTAGCTTGCAGGTTTGCTGGTATTGTGTCTAGTGCTGGCTTGTAGCTTTGCTAGGGCTCCCTTTGCTAAAGTTAGCATGTAGATTTGCTAGCATTAGCGTGATGGTTGTCAGGGTTAGCTAGTAGGTTTGCTCGTGCAAGCAAGAAGAACAAATAAACAAACAAACAAAAAAACAGACAAGGCCAAACACATAAAGGATCCCGCAGCCCAATAGTCTATATGTGTAATATTTAAAAATATATTTCAAAGATATGGAGTAGGATTTATTACCGGTAAGTCTTTGTTTCTTTCTTCAAAATATCATATGAACCAGTGAATTTTAACAAAACTCTCTGAATATGGATATGCATCTGAGATATTTTGCTGACATACAAACAACATTATCATCCTTTTTGTGGTGAGCGATAACTACCATATTTTCTCTTTTAGTTTTTAACAAAATTCCCCATTTATATACACAGTATGATGAAAACTTTACTTGGACCAAAGGAAGAAAAAAAATGGCTGAGCTCATTTCCTCTCCTGTCATAAATCCAAAATCTGATCATAATTAATAAATGTTTCTATTGTCATGCAAACGCTGCTGGACGGCCATCAGAGCTTCTTTCTGTGTCAGTCCAACTTCATTTGTAAAACCCTGCTTTATTCAGCAGAGCAAAAAGAAAAATAACACACTTTAATGTGGATTTGGCTCATGTGCTGTGTGGGCGTTTTCCTATGCAGTTTTCATTCCACACGTCCTTCCAGCGGGAAGAAAAAGGTGGATGTAGAGGCCATCCATGGCTACGCAGTTGAAGGATCTGTTGCTGCAGGAGTAGGATGGCTTCACATTGTCATGTGATGAAAAAACACCTCGTAATTTAAAACAGAAAAACCCGAGATGCATTAATGTTGATAATTCATCACACCGAGCATCCTCCTTTATCAGGAGTAAACTTGACTCGGAGGGTCTTTAAAATGCAGACACAAAGAAGGAAAAGTATAATGGATTTTTTTTTTTTTTTTACAGATATGTATAAGCTTAATATATCTAAAAATGAATGGTAATAAGCTTTGGAATAAGCATTGATGACCATCTTGAATTTTTAATTACCACCCAGTATGTTAGGGATTTGCTCCAAGCTACAAAACTTGAGGTCAAAATGTCTGAACAGGGCTGAATTAGAGCTTCTTTTTATAGCTTTTAGCAGCCATTTTGAAAAATTTTACTAGAATTCAGTACGGGATTGTTCTTGGCTGCCCCCATTAAAAATTGTCATGAATTTCTGATGAGCATTCAGTATGGGTGCTCTCAGCTACTACTGCACCAACCGTTAGCTCAATATTTGTAACAGCGACTAAGTCTGATCCATTTTTATGTTGGGTATCTGTGGCAGCAGAGAGTTTTATGAACATGTGTCGTCTGCTTCATAAGATATTTTGCTAACAGACACATTGTTGACTCCAACAATCAATGCCATGGTGACTCTACTACCACAGTAAAATTATTATTGGGTAAAGTAGCCATTTTGGGGTTTGCTATAGCTGTGGTGACCAGCATCCTAAGTTGGGTTGGCTCCAAAAGTTGATCCAGATCAGATCCTGAAGGTTTCATTCAAGTCTGTCAAGTAGTTTCAGATATTTTACTAACAGAGGTGATTGCTATAACACAGATGTCTGTGCTCAGAGTGTTGAGGATGACTCTCAGCTACTACCACAACACATTTTAGCTGTAAAACTTTCTGAGTTGCAGCCATTTTTGTGTGTTCTATAGCAGATCAGCTGTGGCGGCCATCTTGAATCAGGTGACTCCAAGGATAAATCAGTGAACGTGATGATTTCCTGAAAGTTTCATTAAAATCCGTTGTAAAATTCACAAGATGTTTTGCTAACAAACAAACTAGCGCGCACACACACAAGAGGGTGAAACATTACAGGATCGCCTTCAACGGCGGGAGATAACAAAACGCCTGTCGGCATCTTTACTGTAGCCTACACTTCAGCGATAAAAACCGATAGGCTGGTGCGTGCGTCCGCGTGCTTAAGAAAGCGTGTGCACGCGACAGAAAAGGAGGGGAGTTGTACCGCCGCCTCTCTGCACCGAACTGCGTGTCTCCCGTCGCTGCGTCGCGCAGCGCACCATTCCATCGCTGTCCGCGTGCAACCCGTGCACGCATCACACCGTGTCCACCATTCTGTTGCACGACGACGTGCACGCTTATAGACACGAAACACACAAAAAAAAAAACACGAGCAGAAGGCGCGCGCGCACCCTTAATAATCCAGATTAAAAACCCAAAAAAGCGCTCCTACCTGCCCGCGCGCCCACAAGCACTCGCAGCGCAGAGCATCCTCCGGGAAGGTGATGATGATGATGATGATGATGAGGGGAGAGGAAGACGCGACAGCCCGGCCCGCGCGTCGTGACGCGACCAGAATGTCCTTGTGGGTCCGGATCCGGACGGAGAGCAGAGCCGAGTCCGCGGGCGGAGGATCAGCAGTCCTTCCGCGGCTCCGCGTGCAGCCTCAGCATCAGCAGCAAAGGCGTCATTCCTCTGAGCGACGCGGCGCGCGGCCGCGGTTCGCGCGCGGCCTCAGCATCCGCGAGACGCAAAGAGGAGACAAATAAATAAATCAAACTTCGGGACGGAGAGTAAACCCAGCGCGGGAGGATACTGATCATTAATCCACGCGCGCAGATCAGTTGGTGCCGCGCGCGCGCCTTCAGGTGGAGCCGCGCTGATGGTTCCTCCTCCACCCCCCTCTCACCTCCACCCCCCTTCTGGACGCACTAATTGAGGAAACACTCTGGGTTGTTTCATAACAGGTGACACAGAATAAAAAGATAATTTATGAGCCGGTCAGAAACATTTCAACAGGAATTCATAATAAAATCAGTTTGTGTCACATCATTGTGACAAAAATTGTTGTTATTTTTGTTATTATTATTACAGTATTATGAAATATGTGCGCAAAGTATAAAACAGAACGTCTCAACTGTTGTTGTTTTTCCTACTGGTTTATTTTAAATACACATTTTTTTCGTGTTCAGTTTGTGTCGTGTGCCATCAGTTCCCTTACTTCGGTTTCTGCTCTTGAAACAAACAAACAAACAAACAAACAAACAAACAAACAAAACAAATATGTCTGTTCTTTGTTGCAGATGGAACTGACTTTCAGGAGAGGAGCAACAAGGTGTTAATGCAGAGATCACACAAGGAGTTCTGTGAAATGCAAGAGGTTGTAGGTTAATCACGAGTGACTAATGGTCCAGTGAAGATTTGTGGAACAGCTGTAATTGTCCAGATGTGCTCCAGCTCTGCTCACAGCACTGAAAGAAAGGACAGAGACACAAATCCTGACATGCAAGGGGCCACTGCGTCTGGTTCTGGTTTGATTCATGCTGCTCAGAACCACTGCCATCTTCTCTGGACCAGAGCTCATTTCAAATGGACTGAGGTGAAGTCCAGAACTGTTCTGTGGTCAGACGGGTCCACTGAAGTTCTGTTTGGAAACCAGGGTCACCATGTCCTCTGGACTAAAGAGGAGAAGAACCATGCAGCCTGATATCTGCTCACATGTCCAAACGCTGCCTCGCTGGTGGTATGGGGGTGCATTAGTGCCTATGAGCCGCTGACACTGCAGGAAAATTCAGGTTTTAGAACATCTGCTCCCATCCAGCTGTGAAGCTCCAGGGTGGTACTTTGTAGAACAGAATCCATCAGACCAGAATGGGACAAAACCTCCAACACTGGTCTCCTCAGGTTCTCCAAGACCTGAAAAACTGGTCTAAATAAAAACTGTAAATAAATAAATAATTTTCTGAGTTATTGTTGAATTCACGGCAACAAAGTTGTTCAGTGTGTTTTTTCAGGTTCATAGGTGGAACAGATTCATTCAAATAAAATATTTTAACCTATGATTATTATTATTATTATTGTTATTATTATTATTATTATTTTTTTTTTATTATTATAAAATCAAAAAACGTTCAATACAGATACAACTGGACTTTATTTGTTACGGAAGATGTTTCGCTCTTCATCCGAGGAGCTTTCTTGGATGAAGAGCGAAACGTCTTCTGTAACAAATAAAGTCCAGTTGTTTCTGTATTGACCGTTTTTTGATTTTATCATGTCCTGGATGACTAAGA
>JARVGQ010000759.1:11381258-11391493 GCA_031762355.1 Hypsolebias martinsi | reverse complement strand
TCTATCTATCTATCTATCTATCTATCTATCTATCTATCTATCTATCTATCTATCTATCTATCTGTCTATCTGTCTATTTTCTGATTTTTGAGGTATTCACAGAATACAGTGAGTGGTTTTAACTGAAGTCTGGTCTCTGAACATAAAAAAGTGTTTTCCGTTCGTTGTGCTCGACAGGTGACAGTTCAAGCTTCCTGCTGGTGGTTTATTGAACCAAGACTTTAAAGTCTGCCTGTCCTTTTCACGCTTTTAGCTGTTTGTTGCACGTTGTACTTTTGTCCTCTTGTCTCCTCTCTCTGAGATTCGGTGATCAGTGAGGTTTGTAGGATAATTCAGGACAGTATGCACCAGTTGATGGTTTGAGCTGTCACCTGTCAGATGCTACTGGGTCAGTGCAAACGAAGGAGAGGCAACAAGGAGAGCAGAACAGTCCACTGCTATAAAAACCGTCAGTGATGCTGTCAGTGATACCTGTTCTTTGCTACACTCAGATTGATTCCCATAATTCATTTCTATACACATAAGAGGATTTAAACTCAGTACAAATATACAGATAAATTTCATCATAAGATATATGTTTTTTTTTTTAATTCCTTTGAATCACGAATTGGGAGGCTGCTTTTGGGAAACTGTAACAAACTAACCTCCAGTCAAATAGTTTTAAGACCTAAAGCATTGTACCATCTGCACTCGATGGTGTCTGTAAAATCTGCCGAAAGTTAAAACAGCAACTCCTGCCATTGATAGGAACAGATTTAAAGCTTGGCTTTAAACATCTGCAGTCAGGCTTACATCCACTCATCCTGGGCACAAACATCAGATTAATTTATGTTCAGTATTTTAATGATTCATTTGAAATGTTCTTCCAGAGTGGAATGATGATTAAACACAACTTCAGTGATTTTTAAAAACAAACTTGACTATATTGTAGGTTTTCTTTGATCCACACAGGGTTCACAATTCACTGAAATCTGTTAACAAGTGGTGTTTGATCTATTAACTTCCTGTTAGTTGTCATGATTAACTGCAGCTGGTACTTTCTCTTTGCCAGCAAAAAAAAAAAAAAATCTGTTTGACAGCACTGATTGGATTGACCACCACTTGGATGAATTTACTCAAGTTGGGGAAGTTTTTACACATTTCTAAACAACTTCTGATTCCAAAATCATTATAACAAACAACAGTTGGTTTTGTCTGAATTTTGAGAAATTTGGGAAGAAGACTTAAACTGTCCCACTCAGATAGAAGGACACTGGTTCAGATGTTCAGGAGCCACCCAGGCTCAAACCTGTCAAGGACTGGAACCTACTGGAACACCAGGGTCCCTGTCCACAAAAAGGACAGCTTTACATCACCATAGACTGAGAGAACCATGTAAGAATCTCCAAAACCTTCAAGCTGGACTGAAACCTACAGCTGTCCACATGGACATGTCAGTTGTCTTCTGGAGAAAAGTTTAATGGTCAGATAAGATAAAGATAGGGCTGTGCAGACAAAAACGAGGGTTGTTTGTGCGTGTCAAGGTGAGGCTTTCAGACCTGAGAACACTGAATCAACTGTCAAGCATGGAGGTGGTAGCATCATACTTTGATATAAAGTGGTTAGAACGAAGACGACTACCTCCAAATTATTCTACTTCACCTCAGATCAGCAGCTGGACTGTTGAACACAGGACAATGGTCCCAAACACACATCAGAACTGGTCTGTGGTTGGATAAATCATGGTTCTGGACCGTCCTCCCCAAAGACCCAACCTGAACCTGATGAAGGATTTGGGGACTTTGATTAAAAGGCAGGTCTGAAACCAGCATTTTAAATTAACTCCACCAAGAAGAAGAAAAGTGGTCAGATATCAGCCAGGATCCTGAAGAAGCTTGTTGATGGATGTCCAGGAGACACTAGCTGGGGAACATTTAACCGAATTGGGGGTGGTGGTTTGTGTGTGGGTGGGAGGGGGATCATTGAAGCTGTATAATCATTCCACCCTGGAAAAAGACCAGTTCAGTGAAATCCTCAAAAGCCCAAAATAGAATACAACATTCATGCTCCTAATGAGTGAATCAGACCTCTGCTATGAAGAGATTTAGTTCTCTTCAGCTCCATGTTTCTGGACAGGGACCTCTAAACGCCCTCCTTCCAGCCACCTCTATGACAGAAAGGCCGCTTGTTAGACTAACGTGGGAGCCCATGCTCCTTTATCCTCAACACTCAAGTTGAAGACAAATTAGAGAAATGGTGGTGTGGTATAAAAGCAAATCAACTCATCTGCAGTGATTCTTTTTCGCTATAATACATAAGAACAACAAAATGTTGACAGAAACCAGGATCCAGGGGATTTTTCCACAAATGTCATGCAACATGTTGAAGTCTTATAACTTTCTGAGGCGCAGTTTTACAAAAATACATGCATCATTTTTGTTTAGTTTTTTAGGTATCATTTTTGTTGACAAATATAAGATTGGCTTTGTGTAATATAATGTACTCTGTAGTTGGTCTGCAGGTGAAAATATAGTACCGTTAGATAAATTGGTGCTGAGAATGTTGGTAGTAACATCAAGCAGATGACTTGTTGGCAGGAATACTGAGTATAAACTCTAGGAAGTCTGTTCGATGTGTTGGGCACCTTTATTTAAAAGAATAATTCTGAAAAATAAATAAAAAAAGAAATGAGTTCCCATGTGACACTTTCACACCCACACTATTCAAAACACAAAGTGGAACTACAGTATTAGTGAGTTTTGTGTGCGCGTTTTCATGCACACACACATTGTCTTTAATCCACACAATACTGTATATATTCTGTTATTTTCCAAATATTTGGGACAGTTTTTTTTTATTATTTTTTATTATTGTTTTATTTTCTTTTAGAAAAAAGGCAGTTCAATCAAAATAGGTCTTGCAGTTTTAAATAAGAGAGCTATTCCATAAAGTATTCAAATCTGTCTTTAAAATTTCATGATCGTCCCTTTTTTGAACTTTACTTTCTCACAAGTCTTCCACCCTTAGAATAGTGTAAATGGAACTGGGTGCATTTCAGCAACAGTCATTTTTTAAAATTTATTTATCTTTTTACGTCAAAAGAATCCAACTATTACACAGATATCCAAGGTTAGAAAAGGAGAAAAGGCAGACCACAACTAAGGACAGAGAAGAAACCTCATTTTATGATGATCTGTCATCATGAGGGCTCCCGTCTGAGTTTTCTGTGTCCCCTTCAGAAATGGCTTGCATGGGCGCTGTATAGAGGCGGCTGCGCGTACTGTAGCGACTGCTGTTGGCAACTGGAGGGATCCGAGAGCGTCCTTGTCGAGATGCGGCTGACATGGGCAGGGTTTTGGGGATGAAACTCTCAGAGTTGGCTCTGGGGAACAGGCCTGATATTTGGATTGAGTCAAGGCCAGAAAAAACAGGCTCTTGAAGTGTAGATGATGACTCCTCGGCTTGTCTGTAGGGCCCTTCCTGAAGAGACTCTCCCGGTGCTTTGGGTGTGATGGGGCTCTTCAGGATCTCTGTGGCTGACATGCGGTAGCTAGAATCAGACCGACTGCCTTTTTTCAGCAAAAGAAGTTTAAACTCCTCGTTGGACGTGCTGGATTTTTTAGCGCTGCGATAAATTGGCACAGGGGCTCGTTGGGACACAACAGCATTGGCTATAGTAGCTGGAAAGTTAAGAGGAGGGGCCGGAGGGACAACGCCAATGGGGACGTTGCTGGTTGTTACTGGTGCTGTAGGACAAAGACGAGACTTCACGTTTAGGTCTCCTGAATCTTTACGGCCTAGGACTTTTCTCTTGGACCTGAATGGAGAAATCACAGTGGATTTAACCGATACATAAACACTTTGATCTCTCATAATCTGCAAGTAACCGGATCAAATCTATGACAAAAGCAGTCCATGAACATTTCAGGGGCAGACAAACAGTGCCTTGAACACAAAATATTTAATTTGTCCACATTTTGTATTGTTCCAATCACAGGCTTCAAATGATTTTATTGGGATTTTGCAGGATAGACCACAAAGTAGCACATAATTGTAAAGTAAAAGTAAAATGATTCAATACAATAAAAACTAAAATCTGAAAAAAATGTGGCTTATTTTTGTATATCCCCCTTTACGCTAGGTACTTTACTAAAATCCTAAATGCCATCAGATAACTAGTAAACAGAGTCCACCTGTGTTGGACTTCATCTTTGTTTAAATCCAGCTGTTCTGGGAAGGTCTCAGAGGTTTGTTACAGAACATTAGTGGTCAAACAGCGTGATGAAGATCAAGGCTGACGGGTCAGGGATAACGTTGAGAACTTTTAAGCAGGGTTAGGTTATAAAACAGTATCCTAAGCTTTGAATATCTTACAGAGTACTGTTCAATCCACCATATGAATATGCAAAGAGTGCGGGACAACTACAAACCTACAAAGACATGGCTGTCCACCTAAACTCACAGGCCAGGCAAAAATAGCATTAATACAAGAAGCCCATGTTAAGTCTGAAGAAGTTGCAGCGATGCACGGCTCAGGTGGGACAATCTGTCGACAGGACAACTGTTGTGCACGCTATACATCTGACCTTTATGGAAGAGTAGCAAGAAGAAACTTGAACAAAAACCAGAAGTCCTGTTTGCAGCTTGACAGGCTACATGTATGTAGGGACACAGCAAATGTGAAAGAAGTAGCTCTGCACAGAGCAAATCTACATTAAACTGTTTGACCTAAATGCAAAAACACTTGGCATCAGAAAACTAACACCACACATCAACCTGAACACACCATCCCCACTGTGAAACATGGTGGTGGCAGCATCATATTGTGGGTATGCTTTTCTTCAGCAGGGACAGGTATATCAGATCAACAACCTGAAACATCCAACCAGACCAACAATGGAATGGTTCAGACCAAAGCATATTTGTGTGTCAGAATGGCCCGAAGTCCAGACCTAAATCCAACTGGAAATCTGTGGCAGGACTTAGAAACTGCTGTTTACAGATGCATTCCAGTCCAATCTGACAGAGCTGTAGCTGTTTTACCAAAAAAAAAAAAAAAAAAAAAAAAAGCAAAACTGTCAGTCTCTAGATGTACAAAGATGGAAAAGACAAACCCCAATGGACCTGCAGTAGCAAAGGCTGGTTTTACAACACTTTGACTCAAAGGGGCTTTATGCAAATGCACATCCCACTTTTTACCCTTTAATTTGTAAAAACATATGTGTGTGTGTGTGTGTGTATACTGTAAATAGACTGACTAAACCACTCAAATTTTACAGTACCTGTGTATCATGGCAAAAAGGTCCTCAGTTGTACGGCTCTTGTTAGGTGATGTGATAATAATATCTTCATCCACTTTGGTATCATCCATCAGAGGGGAAAGTGAATTGTCACTTGGTGTGGAATCTGTGGCACACAACATCCCTATCACATGTTATCTGGTTGATCATTTAATACATGTTTTAAGAAAAATCAATCCTAATTTTTAAAAGACCCTTTTAAATACACATCCTAGTCCAGGGATGGTGATTTTAATGTGGTTTGAAAGCTTACCTTTACTGAAGTAATCCTCAGTGTCGGGAGTAGTTGAGTCATCTTTGCTCTCCTGGGGTTGCTGATGCTGATGGGCACTTCTGGTAGCACCTGATATCACCTCTCTCTCTTCTTCCTGTATTTCTTGCCCCCATTTTCGTGTATCGCTGATTAGGTAAGGATGCGATGTCTCAGTTGTGTTACCAGGCACTTTGACTGGACTAGCCCATGACCCTGAGTTTGAGTGAGATCCCCCAGCAAATTCATACGCCGGGGGAGGAGGGTGGTCAGATCTCATACCGCCTCTAGAACACATGGCCTTCTGTGACTCTTTCACCTGCTCTTCCCCTTCCTCTTCATCATCTTCATCATCATCATCGTCTTGAGAAAATGAGCGCTCTCCCAGAACCCTCAATTCGGAGTGTGCGTGAGTTGAATGACTGAGTCCTCTGAACTCTGCATGTGAGTGGATATGTGTGTGCAAATCCACAGGCGAAGGGTGGGGAGCTCGTGGCACTGGTCTGTGAAGGGGTGAACTGTCTTCAGAATGATCTGATGTTGGATCTATCCTCGTTCTAAAGGCAGTCATAGCCCAGAAGGTTCCCGGTCCATAGCGGTCCTGTCTTAGTAGCAGACTTTCATAGGATGGAGGTCCATCAGGGTGACGGCCAGGAGGTGGTGGTGGTTGTGAGTGTTCAGGAGAAGAGGTGTGATCATGACATGGTGGTCTAGGTGGTGGCCTGCGAGGAGGGAGGGGCCTAGTGTTAACAGGTGGAGGAGCTAGTGTGGAACCACTGGGGAGACGTCTGGGTCTTGTTACTATTTCTGCTGCATTTGCTGTTTCGTGGCATGTTGTGAAAGTACTTTGTGAATCTGTAGATTGTTGGCTAACAGAATGTAGCTGTGCTAAACGAGGAGCAGATGGAGGTAATGTCACCAAATTTGAGCATGGAACTGCTGAAACAGAGCTTGAACTTGGTGGTGGGTTGCTGTTTGATGGCTCAGGGGGCACCATTTTTGTTCCAGTAGTTAAAACATTTGTAACTCTGTGTTTGCTGTGGTGGAGTGTGTGCATGTGGTATGTCCGATGGGATAACGTGTGTCTCACATAGCCACCGTGGAGAGCATTAAGATCAAGTTGAGAGGGTGGAGGTGGGAAATCATCTCTCTTGTTGCAAAAGGAAATGGAAGTTCCATCTCTGGGAAACTGCTGTAAGGAAGAGAGAGATGATTTCCTTTCAGGAACTTTAGGCTTTCTTTTACCAGTTGAAGGGGACAGGGGTCCTGGGAAGAATGCTGCTGAAGATGAGGGCAACGTTGATGTTGGAGTTTCTGATTGGCTGGAATAGCCACTTGACGGTGAGGCTAGCCCAGCCATTTTTTCAGGGGACCCAAGTTTAAAATCTCCAGGTGGAAGAGGTGGACTGCTTGCCTTGGTCTCTATAATCTCGGCAATGGCCTGTGTTTGCATTTCTGTGGAGGAAGAAGAACTGTCTGGTGACTTGACACAATCCATGACAGTGGTTCCTGTGGCTGTGCTTGAGTTGGACATTGACGTGTACTCACAATTGTTAGACTTCAGTTCACTGTTGTGAAGCCATAGGTCTGCATAGTCTGACTGCACAGCACCTTCATCTTTAAATGAGTGTGTATCTGCAGAAGTGAAGGACATGGGCTCTACTATGTCCAAGGCTTCCCCCAGTCCCATGCCCCAACTACCCAAAGAATCTGCCACTAGACAAGAAGTCTGCAATGGTTCTGGAGCACCTCCAATTTCTAGGTCTAGTTCTAGTTTCATATATGTGGAAGACAAGGTAAGTTCTTTCTCACTAACCATCTTTGGTTCTTCCTTATCTGCTTGCGTGTCTGTTCCAATGTCAACACTGCTATTTGATTCCTTCAACGAGGACGTCCGTTTCGGTGGAAGAGGTTTAACTTTGGATTTCCTCAGGGAATGACAAGTCCTACCAAGGGTCATAGTGCCAGCTTTGATGTCAGCTAAGGGCTGGGGGTAAACGCCATGGGATGATTTTATTTCCACAGTGCTGGACTGAGCACAATCAGGCCCTGGGTCTGCATAGTTACATTTGTATGCTGTGTAACTCTGATTACATGCATTAAAATTCCCAGAGGATGAGTAGAAACCTTCTGTATCGGATCGGTAATGAGGGCCAGACTCCTTTTCAGCATTGCTAGTTTTGTCATTGAAACACGTCTGGTCATCCAGGCCTTGTTTTGAGCTGTATTCTTGGATTAACTCATGGCTTTCATTCAAGTTTGGATTGTGGTCAAGGTCTTGGTCCGGATCAAGCTGATCTTGGTCAGGTGGGTATGTCCACTCCCCTTCACTGGCCGTGCTGACTCCTGCATCATCCATCTGGTCTGTGGCTGAGGACGTAAACGAGCTTGACCTGTGGCCCTGGCTCTGGGGTCTGAGGTCAGAGTGGTACGAAGGGTCTAGCGAAAATCCTTCATCAGTGGCATTGGGTACAGTGTTCAATGACAGCTCTGAATCACAGTGGGACGAGCCTGTGAGGGGTGGAGAAGAGGGCGGAGGAATGGTTTCAGAAGTTTGTGAGGGGCAGGTGGAGCTAGAACCACTCCAGTTCCCACTTGATGACTGGTGGTCTTCCTTGTGGTCCACATGGCTGCTTAGAACGCCTGTTGTTGACACAGAGTGGATAGGGCTGCTGAAAGTATCCGAACTGGAAGAGATCTCACAGCTGCCCATGTCAGCCTTGCGAGGTAAACGAGAACGGCCTCTCTCCATCCAGCTGTGCTCTGGACTCCCGCCTCCTCCACCTCCTCTGTCTCTTTCACCAGATCGTTGGAGTCTTTTCAGACTTCCAAGTTGCAGTGGCTCAGGAGCAGCTTGATCATCGGTGCTCTCTTCTTCATCCTTCATCAGCATCATCTTCATTCTTGGGCTTGGCCCTTGTGGAATGAAGTCCTCTGCTTCATAAGGTGACAGCTCTTCATCATCGTCATCATCGTCATAATTGTCATCATCATCATCCTCGTCACTGTCCATCAGACGCCCACCTTCTCGTGGAAGGCTGCGTGAGCGCAAGCGTCCGCCGTGCACTGATGCCATGGTGTACGTTGAGTCTGACTGATCACCCAGGGAGGAAATGTTGCCCGTTGAATGGGACAAAGAGGCAGGGATTCCTTGATGGCTGCGCTGAGCTCTAATCCGCCTCCTAGAAGGAGCAGCTATAAAAGAAAAAAGAAAAGTGAATTGAGGGAGACACTCATCATTTAAAATGGAAGGAGCATTCGTTAAAGGAATGCAAATTGCACACTGTCTTACAAAAGTTTTAATTGAAGTTACTGTGACCTGTAAAATGCTCCGTATCAGTTGAAATTGACTCTAAGCTACGTTGAAACCAAAGTTTAGCTTAATATCTGTAAAATTGATTTCATTACATCCATTCTTGTGTTTACTAAGGTTGGTTGGTTGTGGCTGTTGTCTTAAATTGGATTGACTCAGATAGATGATCAGTTCTATACGTACAACCAATAATTTCTTTGAGAGTTTCATGACTGGTCAGAAAGATATTTTGCAAACAGACAAACAACCACATGCACACAGACAAGCTTGAGGATAATAGTACACTGACAGGTTTCAGATGGTTCTATTCAAAAACTTCACAACCATTTATGTAAGATAAGAAATAATGATTTTAACATTAGCCTACAAGTCTTTACAGCAAAAAGCCCTTGTTGTTCTGGTCTATATATTATATGGACTTTTTCCACGGGCTATACTCAGCCCTACTCGGGCTGACTCGGCATAGCTTCAGAGTCTCTCCATTGGCTGATTCCACCAGCTTCCAGCTCAGGTTTAGGACCTTCTTGGTCAAGGTTCCAACCGAGTTGAGGTGATTGACATCAGCATGCATGGCATTGACTGGCAAGAGAGAGATCAGTCTCCTTCGCAAAAGCCAACCCCATGGCACTATGAAGAGGTGTAAATGTTTCTGTGCTTGTTGGCTGACAGCAGAATAAAGACAAAGCTGGAACGAATGGACTCGATTTATGGGCTCAGACCAGCAGAGGGAAGATGACTTTGACTCGGCTACAGCATCTCTGGAAACCGTGGCAAAGGATGGTGAGTGTTTTATATTTATTTCACTTATTTACCCATTGCTGCATTTTTTTTTTTTTTTAATTTTGCTTTGGATAGAAAATAAAATAGTGGAAATTTTGTGTAGCTGTGCTGTGATGCTCCTTCTCTCAACGAGGCGGCAGCGCTTAATTTGAACTGGATCTTGCTGGAACAATATCTGGGAACTCTTTTTTTGTCAGGGTGTGTTCCAGCAACTGTTTGATTGGATCCGGCAACTCTCAGACGTACTAATAATAAAGTTATGGACAAATATGACTGCCTTGTCGTTTTGGGAGCTTGAACCGTGTCGCTCCCCTCTGCTGCTGAGACGATAAATAAATAACTTTGACACCTGCTCAGCTGTTTTTTTTAATACTCTGGATGCTTGTCACCCACAGCATGCATGTAACAAAGAGTAGAGACTCAAAGCGAGAGTGATACCTGCCCCTATTTTCATCTTTCACGTTAATAAAATGTTTTAGTTTTATCCATGAGTTTGTCAAAGTGCAATTTTGATGTTTTTTGTTGTTGTAAATTTTCCATTCATTCAACCTTTATTTAGACAGGTTAATCTCATTGAGCCTCGAGGACTCATTTACAAGAGAGACCTGGCTAC
>JARVGQ010000759.1:11337889-11350589 GCA_031762355.1 Hypsolebias martinsi | reverse complement strand
ACCTCGTCCCTGCAGCCGCAGCCCCACGGCTCGACAGCCGAAAGCCGACACCAGCTCCGGGGTCCACCTGCCTCTGAGCGCAGTCCTCCACCTGGCCGCTACCCAGCGGCCAACGCCCACAGGATCCAACGCCCAGACGCTCAGACCGTCAGCTCACACGGCTCCTGCAGTCCACACGGTTCTCCGCGCGAAACCCGCACCACATCGACAACAAAGGTGAGTATAAATTCTATCCGTTTTTTAATTTGCTTTTAAGAAATTGATAGTTTGAAATTTGATTTCAAAGCTCCCGCGGAGCGCAGCGGCCATCCATGTGAGATCCTCAGCAAGACAGTGCAAGTATGAAAATAAATTGGTCTCAAATGAGGTCACACAAGCATACAACGAGATCTGTTTTGTAATAAAACTGAAAGTTTAAAGTTCAAATCCCTAACTAAAATATAAAACTTGCTAAACTGTAGCTAGTTAGTTAAACTAGCAAAATGATAGCTATAACTATCAAATTTGCAAAACACTATTTCTAAGTAAAAAATGGCAGAACCTTAACTACAACATAAACTTACCGTAATCTGCAGCTGTAGAACTGTAGCAGTAAATATTATGTAAAAGTAGATTAAAAAAAAAGTTGCTAAAATTAGCCAAAAAGTAGCTTTAAGAAGAAGAATAAGAGCTAAAATGATCATAAAACCAGAAACAGAGCCAGAAGAAAGAGTTTTTTTATTTTTTATTTTAGGAGAATAATGTTTATGAAGGAACTGAAGAGATTTTAATGTATTTCTGGGAGGGAAATCTGTAAATTATATAATTTATAAAAAATATCAAAATTACAAAACAAAAAAAAAATCAGAGCAGCCATCTCCTGAATGAGCTGAAATGTTGACTCAGCCCTCACAACAAATTGTAACTATGTGAAACTGAAAAGGTTCTGCCTGATAAAAACACCTTGTCCAAACGGCCAGTGTTCGGCAGCTGCTCTGATTCTAATATAAAAAGGAGAACATGTAAAATTCATTGTTTCTCTTTTTGTGTGGAACCGGGTTCAGAGTTGATCGGAAATCCAAGCTCTGGTTTATTTCTCCGTTGCTTCCAATGAGTGTTCACGTATAAATCTAACACGCCTAATCCGAGCGATACATACGAGATCATATGTTGGTGTGAGATCAGGATAAAATCAGGTAGTGGTAAAGGCCCAGCCCGGGTACCATCATCCTCAGGATCAGGATCAGGACTTCTGATCCATGCTGAACATGATGGTTCAGCCTCACCTCACTGGCCTGGATTACCTGTAAATGTACATTTGCTAAAGTACTGTACGGTAAAAATTACAGAATACACAACATACAAACCTTTAGTCTTTAAATACTGTACACAACAATTCAGAAAGAGCAAGTTTTGTATTTACACGTTTCACACCCACTGCCTTGAAAGATGGGTGATCATGTAACTGCCTCTTAATCAGACTTTATTTACGAAGCACCTTTCAAGAAGCAGTGTGTAGCACAAACTACTTCACAACAAAACAACAGAAAATCTAGAACAAATAAACAAAAACATTCAAGTTGATTTAAAACTGTGATAAGTTGTAAAAATATAAATGCCTTGGTATATGAACCATGAAAGCCAAGAGTAAAAGGGTTAGCTTTAACAAAAAAATAGCAAAAAGGTACCTTAAAGTTAAAAGTAGTAGGGCCTACACAGCTAGCTTAAAGCTAAAAGTAGCAAAATGGCAGCTTAAATTTAAAAGTAGTAAAAGGCTACTTTTAAGTAAAATGTAGCAATTTAATGTTTAGTAAATGTCTAGCGAAAACTAAAAATATCAAAAAGCTAGCTTAAACTAAGAGTAGTAATAGATTAACTTTAAACAAAAGGCTGCAAAAAGGTACCGTAAAAAGAAAAAAAGAAGTAAAGCGGAAGCTTAAAGTTAAAAGTAGCAAAAAGCCTGCCTGAAGCTAAAAGTAGTAAATGACTATCGAAAAACTACAAGTAGCAAAAACTAGCTTAAAGCTTAGTAAGTAGTAAAAAGTCAGTTTATTTGTCATATGCACTACATATGTTACATGTGGTGAAATTAAATTGTGTACACAGTGTCCCAATTACATCCAACAAAAGTACAAAATGTAAAAAACAAAACAAAACAAAAAAACAGTAATAAGATCTAAGATATGAACTAAAAAAACATTAAACTAAAAGTATGCTAAGTACTATAGTACAAAAACAATACAGTAATCCCTCATTTAAGCTGTTAAAGCCTAGATGAAAGAAGCAAAAGAATAGGTACTAAATGCAAAAGCGGAAAAATGTTAGATAAAAGCTAAAAGTAGCAAAAGGCTGACCAAAAGTTTATAGTAGTAAAAGGCTAGCTAAAAGCCAAAAGTGTGATAAAGATAAGTAAAAGCAAAAAAGAAGAAAAAATAAACTAGCTCAAGTTTAATAGTATGAAAAGGCTAGTTACAGTTCAAACATAGCAAAATACTAAAAGTGGTGAAAGGCTAAGTAAAAGCCAAATGATGCTTAAAGCTAAATTAGTACCAAGTATGCAGACATACTGGTAGTTAGATTAAATAAATAAATAATTTAATTCTGAGTCAGTGTTTACACTATCACATATAAAAGTCAAATTAAAGCACAATAACATTAAAATAAGTGTGCTAAAATCTGTGAATAAATAAAATAAAAGCTAAATAGAACAGGCAAGTCTTCAGTTTACTCCATTTGTGTTCATTTGACTGTTAGCAAAAATATCTCGTGAACCAGTGAGTAGATCCTAATGAAACTGAAAATCCACTGGCTGTACATCTACAACTATTCAACTCAAGTCCTCAGGAAATACAAAATAGCTAATTCAGTCTAATTCAATAGTCTAATTCAGTCAGTTTTACAGATATTGAGCCTAAATTTTGTGTGGTAGTAGCCGAGAGTCATCCCAATACACTCTGATAGGTTGTTCAGAATCAGACAACGTTATAATATAGTAATCTAGATTGGATTTAACTAGAACTCTGACGTGCACTTCTGACTCTAACGTGCACTTCTTGTGCTTGGGGTTCAGAAAAAAGAATAATTTATAAATTAAGCTCTATTACGTGGTATGACTACTGCTGTTATGAGTCTGTTCAGGTTTATGTAAAAAGTTTTCTGTAATATTTTAAAGAAGTGGCAAAACATTTATGTTCAAGTCTTAAAGTGTTTTTGATACTCTTAATTTTCTCAAAACTGTAATTTTTGTAAGTTAAATTCAAAAATGTTGTTAATTAATTGTGTCTTGAATGAAAAATACTCTGTGTTTAAAAGTATAAAATTGTATTAACACTATTGAAGAACAGGTCTTAAGTATTTATGTTACACAAATATTTCCACTGCATTAAAGAGACAAATTGAAGAAAATTATTTAATAAAAATGAGGAGGTCCCTGAAACTTTTTCTCTGAACCCAAAATGTTAGAGAACCCCTGCTTTAAGGAACATTTGGCCATTTTATCCTAAAACTGTGGAGACCAGCTGTTAGAAATAAACTTGTTAAACAGATAAAATAAAAAATAACATGAAACGTGATTTTAGTGTGTGAGATTATTAATCTGTAATGACGTTTCATCTGTGAAGACTTTGTCTCAACGGAGTAATCTGCTCAATCACACACGCACACATACACACACACACACACACACTCAGTGCGGAGGAGACCTTAATAAGACACACAACTGGTTAATTGTAATTTCTTGCTGCTGTAATTATTCGGCTGTGTGGGGATAATTACCGGATCATAGAATGGGAGCAGGATCTTTCAGGATACTGGAATTATTTTTTACATGTTGTATTAAGAGTATTATTACATATTTTTATTGGCTAAACAACACTTCTGCTTATTTCTGCCACTTTCTGCCATAGTGATATAGATCAGAGCTTTTAAAGTGGATGTTCAAGCTTTTAAACACGGCCGGGGCTTTAACGTAATTTACAGTTAAATAACTACAGACAAAACTTGTTCAATATAAATATTTAGTTAGTCATAGTTTTCACAGTTCTCCACTTTCTGGCGCACGGGTAACGCTGCTGCACAGTAGAGCTGATTGATTACTGATCCAGGTTAAAGATTCGAATCCTCACACTGAATCAGGGCCCACGGATCCGAGGTCTAAACAAGGCCGGATCCTCTGTGCGCTCTTGACAGACTACAGCTAAGTCCCAGAGTTAGCTGCAGTTCACTGAAATTCAAGTTGATAAGCAAATTCACAGAAAGAAAAAAATATATACTGTATAAATAAAATTGTCACCAGAAATGATGTGGGCTCAGGTGAGTTGTAGCCAGGGCTTCATTTGAGATGGATCCTGACTCAACAGGATCCAGGAACTCTTATTTTTGCAGGTGCGTTCTAGTAACTGTTTGCTTGGATCCGGTAACTCTCAGGCTTACTAATAAAAAAAGTTATGAACAAATATGACTGCCTTGAAGGGGTAAAACATATTGGACATGTAAAATGAAAATAATTGCATAAACACTCGTTTTAAACATAACAGCCACTTCGAACTTCATAATATAAAATATGAGCTGCCCCTTCAAGTAGCATTTCCATGTCTATCCTTAAAAAAATCTCTGCCCCTAAAAGAGTGGTGGGGGTGAGCGTCGATCTAACCAGGCAGTCGTACACAGGCAGGAGTCCATAGCCAGCAGCAATGAACAGACAGAGGAGGCACCTGGAGGTTTCACATGTGGAGTCGGGCAACAATGAGCAAGACAGTGAATTCAGCCGAGAAGAGACAGGCTTGGAACCATCCGTCAAGTAAGGGGTAGGGGGTGTAGAATGCTTGACATAAGCGGTGTGTTTACAAATGCAGGCAAACATAGATGTTTAACAACCCATTAAAATACACCAAAATGCAGGAAATTGCATCTACTTTATTTAAAGTTTCTGGGGGAGAACACCCCACGCCGGCCCACCCTCTATTTGTGTTCCGGAATCAGTCGGTTTACAGATTAAGCCCTGGCAGTAGTATAAATTGATAACGTACATTTACCATGGGTCACGGGGACAACTCAAGTGACACAGTTGAACCCAGGTCCTTGAAATGAACCAGATTCACCAGCTCTACTGCACACACTCCAGTCCAGTAGGTGGCAGTAATGCACCTTAAATGCAAATCGTACTGCACTCTAAATGTAATTAATATCATAAAGCAACCAGGACCAGATATTACATGTTCCACAGTGCCCGTTGTCAAAATATCTAAAGGATCTCATTTATTTTCTTTAGTTTTCTTGTACGCTCTTTAGTGGGTTCATTTGGGGGGTTTGTTTTGGTTTAAACATAAATCATCATAATATTATTGGCTCTTTTTTTGGCGTTTTCTTTACGTTTACCTCTTGGTCTCTTTAAGAAAGAAGGGTGTTTTTGTGTGTGCATGTTTCTGTGTGTGATACTGGAGGAAAAGGGCAGGTTGTGCTTTGCTAGGTTCTCTGATCTAATTGACTGTGACAGGTATATGGCTAATTAGTGCAGCCGTGGGTCAGCTGTCTTTACCTTTCATGACCCTGCCGTGAATTGGATTAATGTATTGGCTGTGGAGTTCAACCAAAAGTAAACTTTTTCCTCAAATCACTAATTCATTCCTTGTTTTGAGAGAGTCTTGTTTCAGATTTGCATTAAAAACTTTCACAGAGGCTTATTCCTGCTGAAAACAGCGTGACAGTTTAGTCCGTAGAGTTACCATGACGTCCTTACGGCCGGGTTTGTTCGTAGTCCAATTAGGACGGCTCGTCATTAAGGTTCTTACAGAAGACAATCTGTTTGTCAGGACATCTTTAGGAGCAGCTCAGTCCTTAAAACGAGCAGCAGGCGGCTTCAGCTTAGCTTTTTTTGACCCCGTCTGTTTCCATCTTAACCTGATGGTTTACCGAGACTCCTCTGTGAAAATTATCTCTGATGTTCCGTCCCTAATTCCTCTGCAAACTCTCTTAGCCAGATTGGATATGTGATCACAGATAGATCGATTTAATTGGTTTCTTGCCTGCTTTTGTTCTTCGCTAAAACCAGGAAACAAAAACAACTTAGCCTTTCAACAAAAATCTAAACCAAAACCTGATTCACATTTTATCAAAGTGATTCTGTTTAAATAACCTACCACCAAAGTAAAACATTTCTCTAGGCATTGGGCAGATTAATTAAACTGTCCGTAAGTAATCATTGGCTGTACATCTTCAGCTGAATACAATTTGGTGTCAGTCCAATTCAAGATGGCCACTACAGCTAAATAAGATCAAGCTGGTATCTTAATGGGATGATTAGAGAACAACACTGCTGATAAAGTCTTGACTCTGGTTTGAGTTGCAGATACTTGCAGTCGTGTCACTTGAGTATTGAACACGTTCAACTATCGCAACCATCACAACTGTTTTTTAAGGAAGGAACTTTGTAGTGGCACGCAAAATTGTTTCTCATTGATGCTTTTCTTGACAAATCACGTACATACCACCCAACCTACTAAATGAATGGAGTGATGGATTTGTGTTATCAAATATGCAATGATTATTGAATTTATACCATAGTTTAAGATTGTATATATATCACCCAACAAATATGTTGGTTTTGTCATGTCCGTGCACTAGAGCTGTCATTTCTAACCCGGGCCCGAAACCCGGGCCGGCCAACCCAAATTTGGGGTGGGCCAGGTCATGATAATGTGCTGGATAAGTGGGCTGGGTTGGTGTCGGATTTTTGGCCGCGATCCACTTATATGGCAACATGGCTTGCCATACTACACCAGCCGCACGCAGCCATTTCCCCATGAGCTGACTGGCCTTAAAAGAGGTAAACTAAAGTTTGGTTAAGCTTCAGATGGGACGATATTGCCATGAAGCGATCCATTGCCCAAATGAATGTTCAGCCGCTGCACTCAGTGGACGCACGCGGCCGATGACCCAAACAGGTGAGATCCCAAAGCAGACGTGTCAGAGAGAGATTTAATGCTTTGACGGCCATGAAAGGACAAACACACACACTGCCTGGAAAACCTCTAAAGGGAGGTGTCCAGTTCAGATGAACCTCCTCAGCTGACTTCTTTTGATGCAGAGGCGCAACAGTGCTTCTCCCACCCCCCAGATGATGGAGATCATCCTCACCCTGTCTCTTGAGAGTGAGTCCCCACCCTTACGAAGTAAGCTCATTTCAGATGCTTACTTAGCCAACACAAAAACAGCCAAAACTGTAAATTTTACAGATCTAGAAGTAAAATCTGGTGTGGGAGAGACATCTCCAACACATACACTGAGACTTGTTGTCCCTCAGCAAAGGAGAGGAATTGGACATATCTTCTGTCCATCCATTGCTTGATGTGAGCACTTGAAAAATATGCAAGGTGCCATTTTCCATTTTGGTGTAGGGCTGCATCTAGGTATAAGAAATGTATCTTTTGAAAATTGGGTTGCCACATCAAAATCCAAGATCCACCATATGCCACCCCCTAGCTCCTCCACTGGACCTTGTGGAGGATAAAACTATTCCCTCCACTCTCCAGGATCATTCTGTGCTGCCTCAGACAAACAAAACAACAAAACAAAACCCACCTCTGTTCTTCACCAAAGTTCTACACACCTGCATATCTTGCATTAAAAACATTAAGGTCAATTTTCATTCTCTTATCTCCAAAACTACAAACATTTACTATTCAGATCCCCCAGAGATGGGGGACATGGACATACCTCCTTGATTTTGTCATTTAGTTTTTTGTCTCCAGCCATCTGTCAAAGGTGATGATGATGATGGGGTCTCCAGACAGAGACGAAGCAGCTCAGATCAGTTTAGTTTAACATGCTGTGGTAGATGCACACACACACACGTTTCTGTGTGGACAGACAGTACCGGACACACGCAGTCACAAAGCATCACGTTTAACGTGACTCAGTGGCTGTCTGTCATCTGTCATCGGTACAGTTTAAACACGACTGCTGTTGTTGTTAAACGAGCACACTGAGAGGTAAAAACTTTAAATAAAGCAACAAAATGTTCAGATTTATACTGCCCATATGTCAGAACACGAAGGGTAAACATGTACTTTCACACTTGGGATTAAAAAAAAATGGAATTCTTCTGAGAAATAAAAGCAAATATCAATTTAACTCAACTATTAGTTTATTAAAAGTAGAAAAGTGAAACCAGGAGGTTAGTATACCTACCGCTTCTCTGTTTAAACTGTAAAAACGACAAATGACCGAGCGTTGGTTAAAGAAATGCATATCACCCAATGCTTCTCGTGCCTGAGAATGTTGAACTGGGATGCTGAGAAAAGACGAAGTTGCAGCCGATTTGGTCAAACCGCGTAAATCAATGCATCTTTGATGTCACGAGACGTGCTCAAAGTATGCGCTGAAGATGACTCTCAGCTACTACCACAGCAAACCTTAGCTCAATGTTGACAAAACTGATCGAGTTACAGCCATTGTTGTCTTTATTAGGTTTTATTAACTGTGGCGGCCATCTTGGCTCAGGTTGACTCCAAAACTTAATCAGATGCAGATGAACATCCGATGATTACTTCCAGAATGTTTCGTAAAAATCCATCCAATCCAAGCGTTTATTAGATGTATAAATAAAAATACTCAGTTAATGAATGAAGTACTGTATATAAAACAGTCGGAAAATCTTCAGGGACACCTGGACAGGTCTCCAGTCCATCACAGGGACATTAGAGACAAGCACCCACTCTCACGCCTAGAGATAATTTAGTTACCACTGAGCTGAAGATCAATGTTTTTAGTCTGTGGGAGGAAACTGGAGGAGGCACAGGGAGAACATGCAAACTCCACAGAGAAAGGCCCCAAGGCTGGGAAGCGAACGTTCTACCTCAATGAGAGGTGACAGCTCTAACCACTGAGCCACCAAACTGAGGATTCGATTCTAAAGAATCCAAACCTGATCCAGATGTTTACCTGCCAGGCTGCAGGTGAAGACCGGTCTGCAGCAACACGAGAACGTGGAGAATTTCAGACATCAACACGAGACAGGCACCAATCTGCTTCCAGAGTTCAGCAGGTCGGGAGAATTTCCAGGTCCAGATGTGTTCGTAGTCGGATCAGAAAGTGTGGCCCTGCCTCAGGCTAACAGAACCCATCACCTCTTTTGGTTTCCTCGTGCACAGATTACTGTATCGCCCGCCACAGAAAGAAAGCTTTTCAATTCAAACTGCACTAAAATGGGTCTTTTTATGTTTTGTGTGTAAAAAAACAACTGAACTAAATCAAAGGGTTAGCATTTAGTGCAGGAATGCATATCGCCCATTGCCGCCCAATTGTTATAGACTGAGATCACCGCTCGTTGAATTAGGTCGACTCAACGTTCATCCAATGAAAGTTTCATCAAAATCCAACCAATGGTTCCCGAGAAATTTTGCTAACAATCAAACGGAAAGAAAATGATTGCTTTATTCTAACATCTTTGTGTCTCCTTGTGTTGATGATTGAAACATCTAGTAAAGAATATAAGATTATTCTGTTGTCCGACGGACCTTTTAATGGTTTATTCCTGCTTGTCAACAGAAAACAAGCTAATTTTTATTTGTACTCTCGCGTTCATAAAATAAACATTTAATGAAAAGGCGGCTTTGTGTCGGTTAAAGCAGCTTAGCCGACGCACACAAAGGTCATTGTTTGTAGCTAAAACTGGCTGAAAGCCCAGAAGCTCCTCTTCTAATGGCTGATTTGGTGTTTTGGTTCAATTTGTAAGAAACCCTCAGAGGTTCTAATGATTTTAGACACGACATGACCCGACTGCTCAGAAGCTGCAAACTGTTTTCTAAAGTTATCATGCAGATAAACTTTGTTTGTTTCTAAAGGACAGAGTTCGGTCTCATATTTTGTATATGATATTATGTAATGCAGGAGAACTCTTGAGAAAGTTGCAAACTTTGGTTTTCTTGAAACGTACTCTTCAAGGCCGAATCATTTCCATCTTCTACTGCTTATCTGTGGAGGTAATGGGTCCAGGTGGTCCAGGAGACAAACCCAGATCTCCCTCTTCCCAGAAACCCTCTCCAGCTCTTCCTAGGGTACCCCAAGTTTTTCCCAGAGCAGAGAGGATCTATAATCCCTCCAAAGGGTTTTAGTTCTGCCCTGGGGTGTCTTTTCAGTGAAACATACATGGAAAACCTCCAAAGGGAGGTGTCCAGATCAGATGAACCTCCTTAGCTGACTCATTTTGATGCAGAGGAGCACCAGTGCTCCCCCCCAGATGACGGAGATCATCCTCACCCTGTCTCTTGAGAGTGAGTCCCCACCCATACGAAGTAGGCTCATTTCAGGTGCTTGGGATTCAGGATCTGGTTCTTTGGGTCCTGATCCAAACCTCATGACCACATATCAGGGATGGAACAGACCAATCCAGAGCGTTGACTCAGCTCTTTTCTTCACCACAACTGACCAAAGCAACACCCTCTTTATTGAGGACGATGCTCCAAGTGACAGATCCAGCTCCAGAACTAAGTTAGGAATAAAAAAGTTCCACCTGTCAGATGGTGAATTTGTTCACTATCTGTAAAACTGACTGAGTTAGAGCCATTTTTGTGATTGCTAAAGTCAATTTGAGTAAAGCACCCTCCAATACAAAAAGGGGCGGGGCATCAAAAAGTGGGAGGGGCTGCACTGAACAGGAGGGTTGGACTCATGAAACGTTATTGGCTCCATTCACCGAGTCAGGAAGTAATGGTTACCCAGCAAAGCTAATTACCTAACTTCATGAGCTAGGTGATTAGCAAGCAGCTAAATAAGGTAATGAAAGCTCCTGTTGCAGCTTCAGTGAGCCGGTTGGGTGAAGTTTGTTCTCCAATTAAAGAGGCATCCTTGCTCAGATCCCGGAGCTCAACCTGCATCTGTACACAAAGTACGCTGTGAGATTTTATTTATTTGATGCACAAGATTTAAAACCTGAAGAAATCTGATTTCATCCACACAAGTTTGGATAAAACACATTTTTCTGTTTTGAGCAACGACTCAGACCAGAGCATCAGTTAGGATGTTTTCAAAACCTGACCCGTGTGATAATTAATGTCCTCTAGTGTCTCTTTGTCTCCGTCTGTCCTTCATCGTTGCATTTCTGTCCATTCTGCCCCTCCTCCTCCTCCTCTCCTTCTATACATCACTGCCCTACTTTCCTCTTCAGCAGCAGCGTGGAGAGACTTCTGCTTCTTGACAGCATATTTAATGTTTAATGTGCTTTGATTTCCACCCAGACACAAACTGAAGAGGAGCAGAGAGAAAAAGGTGAAGACCAGAATGAACAGAGAAGAAAGACCCAAGTCAGGATCCTGACAGAAATGAAACGATGATAAATTAAATGAATAGCCTCAGAAATCCTCAGGGGAATTAAACAATAAGTTAAGTTAGCATAGCTTTTAGTTAAATTCTAAAACGTTGATGCTAATATGCCCAAAATGGCAATGCTAATATTTAGCATGTTCACCATTAGCTCTTAGCACTATGTGCCAAAATTACATTTAGCCTTTGTTTATATTACTTTGCAGTTTTTAGACACGAATACAAAAATTCAATTGTTCTCACTCTGGATCTGTAACCTGCTCTTCTCATTTAATCTACAACACAACGTGCTGTTTTTTTTAATTGCTGTGAGTGTAAATTTATGACCACAGGAAGAGTTTGACTCAGCTGAAAGGTTAAAGCCGGCCTCCGTCCTGTTACTATGCAGACTTGTGAGTCTAAGTGGCCCCCCTCCCCCCTCGCTGCTACAGGCCACACAAACTCACGTTCAAGACAAATTAGCTTTAATGGTGCAGCAGGAAGAGCCGTGATGTCACAGCAGCTTCATGAATCAGACGAGGAGACCGCGGCTGTTTGGATCGTTAGAGTCCAACCCGTCCTCCGCTCTGAAATGTACAGATCATCAACACAAACATGGCTACATCTCAGCTGACTCCGGTTTGGTGTGGTAGTAGCTGAGAGTCATTCTCTTGCACTCTCAGAGCACAAACAGAAACATGGGATGTTGTTATGTTGCTTGAGATCGGGTCCTGTACAGGGTTTGACCTGTGGCTTTAACTCAGCCCCTTCCCAACATAAAATCAGTGAATCAGTCCATCCGTCCATCATCTTCTGTTTGTTCCAAAGTTGGGTCGTTGGGGCAGCAGCTTGACCATGGAGGTCCAGACATCTCTTTCCAGAGTCACCTCTTCCAGCTCTTCTGGGAGGACCCCAAGGCGTTCCCAGGCCAACTGAGACATAGTTTCTCCAAGGTGTCCTGGGTCTTTCCCGGGGTCTCCTCCTAGTCAGACATGCCTGAAGCACCTCCTTAGGGAGGCGCCCAGGGAGCATCCTTACCAGATAAACCACCTCAACTGGCTCCTCTCAATGTGGAGGAGCAGCGGTTCTACTCCGAGTCTCTCCCGGATAACCGAACTTCTCACCCTATCTATAAAGGAGAGTTCAGCTACCCTGCAGAGGAAACATTTCAGTTGCCTGTATCTGCAATCTCATTATTTCAGCCACTTCCCAGAGCTCATGACCAAAGGTGAGGGTAGGAATGTAGACCGACAAGTAAACAGAGAGCTTTGCCTTACAGCTCAGTTCCCTCTTCACCACAATGGACCGGCACAGAGTCCACAATACTGCAGACAATGCACCAATTTGTCTGTCAATCTCACGCTCTAGTCTTCCCTCACTCGTGAACAAAACCCCGAGATACTTGAACTCCTCCACTTGAGGC
>JARVGQ010000759.1:11253190-11263584 GCA_031762355.1 Hypsolebias martinsi | reverse complement strand
CAGTCGGTCTGTGTCAGTCAGTCTGTGTCAGTCTGTCAGTCTGTCCTTCACTCAGTCAGTCCAATTGTCAGTCAATCAGTCAATCAGTCATTCAGTCATTCAGTCAGTCAATCTGTGTCAGTCTGTCTGTGTCATTCAGTCAGTCTGTCCGCCAGTCTGTCTGTGTCAGTCGGTCTGCCTGTCCTTCAGTCAGTCAGTCTGTCCTTCAGTCAGTCAGTCTGACTGTGTCAGTCATTTAGTCTGTCTGTCCTTCAGTCAGTCAGTCTCCTTCAGTCAGTCAATCCATCTGTCAGTCAATCAGTCAGTCTGTCTGTGTCAGTTTGTCTGTCCTTCAGTCAGTCATTCCATCAGTCAGTCAGTCAGTCAGTCGATCTGTGTTATTCGGTCTGTGTCAGTCCTTCAGTCAGTCCATCTGTCAGTCAGTCAGTCCGTCCTTCAGTCAGTCGATCTGTCTGTGTCAGTCAGTCAGTCTGTCTTTCATTCAGTCAGTTCATCTGTTAGTCAGTCAGTCAGTCAGTCAGTCAGTCAGTCTGTCTGTGTCAGTTGGGTCTGTGTCAGTCAGTCAGTCCATCTGTCAGTCAGTCCATCTGTCAGTCAGTCCGTCCTTCAGTCAGTCAGTCTGTTTGTGTCAGTCTGTCTGTGTCAGTCGGTCTGTGTCGGTCAATCAGTCCGTCCTTCAGTCCTGGACTCGGGTCTCAGGGAGGCAGCATCTTGAGCAGAGAGATCCAGACAGATCTGGTCTCTGGCCACCTCTTCCAGCCCTTTAGGGAGGACTCTGAGGTCTGGGGGTCTTGTTTCTGAGTGATGGAAGGACGAGACGAACGTACACCAACAGATAAATCCCTCATCAGCAGTAAAGAACTTGTTCTGGTCGGTCGTGGTGAAGAGAATGCTGAGTTGAAAGGCAAAGTTCTGGATTTACTGGTCCTTCTACATTCTAACTCTCACCTGTGGTCATGAAGTTTGGATCAAGACTGAAAGAACCAGATCCTGGATGATGAAGTGAGCTTCCTCTGTAGGGTGGCCAAGCTCAGCCTTAGAGACAGTGTGAGAAGCTCCGTCATCCAGAGGAGTCTCTTCATGTGATTCAGGTGTCTGATTCAGATGCCTACTTCTGGAGGTTTTTCAGCACCGACAGAGAACCCCTGTGTAGACCCAGAACTCTTTAGAGGGATCTTAAAACTTCTCTGGTCTGAGGACACCTCTGGGTCCTCCAGGAGGGACTGGAGAGGGGAAAGTCCGGGTTTCCCTGCTGGACCTGTTGCCTCTACAACCCAACCAGGTTCATGAAAAAAGATGGATAAAACTAAAACGTCCTTTTGGATGAAAGTAACGGAATAATTTTTTTTCTCCTCAGGGTTCTGAAGTTTCCCATTTCGTTCTGATCGCAGGAGAACCGATCAACGAGCCGGTGGTCCAACACGGTACAATTTAAATTTTATTCCTAAAGCTAGCAGACTCAAATGTTTAACAATCTTTCACACGGTGTGTTTAATGTTCACACTTCAGGTCCGTTTGTGATGACCACCCAGGAGGAGATCCAGCAGGCCATGAAGGATTACCAGACGGGCCAGAACGGCTTTGAAAGAGCCCTAAACTGGAGGTCCAAAATCAGAACTTCTTTCTGAACTTCACTTCCTGTCACAACAGGAGCTTATTTATGGGGATGTTTTGTGTTTTGGGAGTTTATTTACTCATCTAAAATATATTTTAATATTTTGTTGTCTGCTAAAGCTTCATTTGGGGCAGCTTGATTAAAATCCAGTTTAGATTTGAATTTAAATCATCCCTGTAATGAATATAGAGGTGCTGAAACTTTAAATAAGTTGTAAACTTTAAATTTATCATGACTCCTAGTTCTTCACCATTTTAAACTCTAATAAAATCCAGATTTCTTTAGGCTGCAAATATGAAGATCTTGCAGAGTTTCTACAGCGGGACAATTGTAATTTATTTGAAACATTAATAATAATAATTATTATTATTATCTCTGCTCTGAAACAGAAACTAGCAGGTTTAGTCTAATGTGAGGGTGGGGGGGTTGTACCTCCATCCAGTGGCTGCAGACATGAAATGCACACATGGAGAGTAAATATTTTATAATTTCATGAAGAAAATCAAATCTGTTGATCTGTTTGTTTGTTCAGAACTGATTTAAAGTAATTAATGTTAGTTCTCTGATTACAGCGTTAAAGCTGTGTTTTTAGTTTTTCTGTTGAAATAATCAAATTAACAGCTGAAGGATGTTCTTTCCAAGCCTAAAACACTTTTTATCAATTACACTATCTTTGTTTATTCTGCTTTATTTTAATAAACATCTTGTAAGTTCTCCTTTTTTATTTTTGATTGCTGATTTTCTATTTCATTTTCTTTTTATTTATTTAGTTTCTGCAGATAATAAATAAAATAATAAAAAAAAAAAAAAAGATTTAATAAAATTCTTTGATGCTCCCACTAAATAAACCAGAAAATGTTTCCGCGTTTTATGACGTCAATGAGCAAAAATCTACTGTTTAGCTGCTTTATCATCAAAACCTGTAAAATCCAAATACAGTATTTCCCTTCATGTTTCAGCTGATTATAATTTAATAAGAAAAATTACAATGAAAAAAGCTACAGTCATACTGAGAAAAATTGAAGTGGTGACAAAAAAAATCAAGCACTAGCTACAATTGGCAAATACAAAAAGCTGACTAGCATAGCTAGCTAAAATTAGCAAATGGCTAGGTAAAAGTAGCAAAAAAAGAGCTACAAGTAACAGGGCTAACTAAAAGTAGCAAAAGGCTATATAAAAACTAATAACAAAAGTCTTGCTGAATGTGGTTAAAGCTTAACTGACAGCTAAAAGGAGCAAAACACTAGCTAAAACCTAAAAGTAGCAAACTAGCAAATATAGCAAAGGGCTAGCTAAAGCCAGCAAAAGGACAAACTAAAAGTATCAAAGGACTCATTGAAAGCTGAAAGTTGCAAAAGTCTAGCTAGAAGCTAAAAGGAGCAATGGCAGTAGCTAAAAGTCAAAAATAGCCAACACAACCTAAAATAGTAACAAACAAGCTAAAAGTAGCGAAATACTACCCAAAGGCAGCTAAGGGTAGATAAAAGTAACAAACATTTAACTAAAAGCAACTACAAGTAGCAAGAGCCTGGCTAAAAGCTAAAAGTTTCAGAACAGTGACTTAAAAGTAAAAGTAACAAGAAGATCAGAACCAGCAGCTGAAGCAAATTTCAAAGAGGAAAATATGAAATCATCAAAGTTACAGAATCCAAAAGTTGTAGCAGCAACCTGAAGGAGCTGAATGCTTTGAGCCACAAACGGCACGAACTCTGCAGACGTAGTTTGTTTATAAAAACTAGACTCAGACTTGGGGAGGCGTGGGGGGTCTCACATGTGACGGTCTGGATTTAAAACACTGAGTCCAGAGGGGAGGGATTTAGCAAACAGCTGAAGTACGTATAAACATAAATAAAAACATTTTTAATTCAGCTGCAGGGGGACGAATAATAACATAAACAATGTAAACAAGAACAAGAGCGTAAACAAGAACACCATCATAAACAAATAAGAACAAAAATGTTAATGTAAACAACAACAATGTAAGCGATAACATAAACAAGAACATCACCAATGTAACAACAACACAAGGTTTTAAAAAATACTTGAAGATAGAAATTATTTTAACTTCCATGAATTAAAGGCAGAAATTGTTTGTTGAAGTTCTGGACTCGTCTGATTGGACTCTAGTTTCTGCTTCAGACCTTCAGCAGGTCCAGTTTTAAAGGCCCCTCCTCCCTGGTTCCGTCCAGCCCTCACTCCTCTGTGCAGCTGGTGGATCAGGACTTTGTTCTGAGGGGACGGGGTGTGTGGTCTGAAGGACCCAGCTGGTCCTGGATCCTCTCCACAGAGGAAACCATCAGAGTCAGTCAGGGCCCATGGTGGAGATGAACCGGTCCTGTTACAGAACCCTTGTCCTGGTGATTCTGGTGCTGAAGCTCAGCTGGATAAACAGCAGCCATAGAGGAAATACGGTAAGTTCTTTATTTTACTTTTAATAAAAACTAAAACCTCCTCAGCTTGTCAGTTTGGAGCTCGCTCATCAGAGAAACATGCTTTTATTAAAAAGCAGCTTTTTACTGAGGTCTTTTCATTTGTGATGTCCTAAACTGTCCCTCCCGTCCCTGCAGGAAGTGGACACATGTTCTGTCTCAGCTGTCACTAATTATCTGTGCATTTAAATATTTCTTTTAAATCCTCATTCAAGTCTTTTCAGTCTGTTTCTCATTTAAGAGTCAGAGACTAAGGAACATCTGGATTTGTCTGCACCTGTTTCATGTAAAACTCAACACAGATGTGATTCAGAGCGAAGAATCTGAAGAAGAGTTCATTTCTTACAGTTTTTGTCTGTTGAGCAGCTGCAGAGGATCAAATGAGTCAGGGAGCATTAAATGTTTTGTCGCTGGCTTTAAAAGTTTACACTTTTCATCAAAACATAAAAAATAAAATTAAAACTTCACTATTTTGAAAACATTGTAAAACTCATTGAATTATGTTTTCTGTTAAAAAAAAAAAAAACAGTGTTGATGTTGAAAGCAAAAGCTAACTAAAGCAGCTGAAAGGAAAGTGCTAGCTAAAAGTGCCATAAGCGGGACTAAAGGTGAAAGATGCAGTAGAGTAGCTAAAGCTAAAACTAGCTAAATGGTAAGTAAAAATAGCAAAGTCTTGCTAAAAGTAACAAATGACTAGCTACAAGCAAAAAGCAGTACAATTTTAGCTAGAAGCTAAAGGTAAATGGGTTTGATAAAAGTAGAAAAAGGACAGCTAAAACAAGCAAAAGGACAGCTTAAAGCACCTAAAAAAGCTAAATGTAGCTAAACTTAGCTAAAAGTGAAAGTACCAAAAGGGTAGCTAAAAGTAGCACAAGATTGATAATAGTAGCAAAGGTCTAGCTACTAGCTAAAGGTAGCAAAATGCTAGCTAGAAGCTAGAAGTAACAAATAGCTACAAGCAAAGGCATTGTAAAGACTACTAGCTAATAAAATCCAAAATGAGCTTAATGTAACTAAAAGTAACAAAAGGCTAGCTAAAATGAGTATAATGGTAGCTAAAATTATAAATTTACATTAAATTAGCATTTAAACAGAAAAAAAGAGAATAATGTTTAAAAGAAATTAGAGACCTCAATGAATTTTTAATGGGGAAAATATTTGTAAATAAAGTTAAATATTCTGAAAGTCTAAAAGTCACAAAAACTGAAGGCGCCACCTCCTGAATGAGCCAAAGGTTTTGATCCATGAGCCCCTAAAACCACAAAAAAAAAAAAAAAAAAAAAAGAAAAACAAACTAAAACAGGCTTCTCCTTGAAGTCTGGTTCTGCCTTCTTTGTCTTTCTTTCACACTTTTGGTTCTAAACTTAAGTAACCTTTCTGAGATCCGTCACGTGTTTTCTGGTTCTGGTTCCATTTAGTTCTGGTTTCCTTCGCAGCTGGAGCCTCACACGTGGTTTTTACACTCTGTGAAGAAACACCACCACACCTCACACCCCCGATCCAGACTTTTTATCAGTTCTGGGCCCGTTTACATCTGATACTAACTTGTCTGAATGTGTTTTAGGCCTAATCAGGAAATCCTAATAGTTTAAGCTGCCGTGACTTTAAATCTAATCTAATCCCTTTAATGTAAAACAAACAGAGCGGAGCGCTGGGCCACGTTCGATCATCACTAAACTATTCACACAAAGATTCTCTGCAAAAGAATGTCTAGCTAACACAACTTACACAGAATTAGTTTTGTTAAACTGCGTTCATTTCTCATGTTTTTCCATAAATAATCATATTTATTACCACTGTTGCTGTTTGCAACTACTGACAGATATTTCCATCCTGAAGGTCAGATTAATTAATTTATTGGTTTTAGTCTTTTAATGGTCTTTTATACCATTCATTTTCTACAACTTTCATGGTTTTTAAAAGCATGGCTGAGTTTATTACATTTCTTTCCTGGTAAAACAAAGGTTTAAATAAAAAAAATACATTGTGGACTTTCTCTTATCCAAACAAGATCAGAATTATACATATATGCCCAAAACTATCTATAAACCTCTAATATTTTGTCAAGTGTCTGTCAGCCAGTGTCCCCTGGACCTCAGGCCTTTTATGGCTGTGTACTGACTTCACTTCTTCTTCTTCTACAGCTACTTGTTTTTCTTTTACTTTTAATTCTTTAACTGCTCTGGCTCATTCACCCATCAATTACCACATTTGCTGGTTGGAAATTGTTCTTTTAAGGACTCCGTCTATCCATCCAGCCATCCATCCATCTTCTACCACTTCTTTGTAATCTGGTTGCAGAGGCAAGGTGAAAAACCCAGACATTTCTCTTCCCAGAGACACGTTCCAGCTCATCCTGGGGGACCCAGAGGCGTTCTCAGGCCAGAGAAGATACACAATCCCTCCAGCAACTTCTGGGTCTTCCCTGGGGGTCTCCTACAAACTTGCCCAGAAAACCTGTAAAGGGAGGAGTCTGTGAGGCTTCCTAATCAGATGCCCAAACCACCTCAAAGGACTCCTTTTGATGCGGAGGAGCAACAGCTCTACTCCAAGCTCACCCCAGATGATGGAGCTCCTCCTCCTATCTCTAAGGCTGAGGCCATCCACCTTGCGAAGGAAGCCCATTTCAGCCACTTGTATCCAGAATCTTGTTCTTTCAGTCCTGATCCAAACCTCATGGTCGTAGATAGGTGAGGGTTGGAACGTAGACAGACCAGTCAATCAAGAGCTTTGCCTTTTCACTCAGCTCTCTATTCACCACAACCGACCAAAGCAATGCCCTCATTACTGAGGGCAAGGCTGCAATCCATCGATCCATCTCCTGCTCCATCCTACCATCACATGTGAACAAGACTCCCAGATTGATGAACTCCTCCACTTGAGGCAAACACCCTCCCCTACTCAGAGGGGCATTCCACCCATTTCCAATTGAGAACCATGGCCTCAGACTTTAAGGAGCTAACTCAGTCCCAGCCGCTTCACACTAGGGGCTGAACAGACTAGTCGACTAGTCGATTCTGGGTCATCCCACGAGTTTTTATATTTCACATAGACTAGTCTCACACACACACCCCTCCTCCCCCGGCTGCTCCCAGCCCTACCACCCAATCCACGTGGTGGATTAAATAAAATAAAACTAAAAACAGCTGCATTTTTGCAGCTTGATAATAGTTTTGCATTTTTTAATTTTTTTTTTTTTTTTTGCAGTATGGTAAATGGTAGGAGTATAAATATACGCCCAGTTAACATATGTCCAGTTAATATATGTTAATATATGTCCAGTTAACCAGTGAGTACAGGGTGCAGTGGTGGGTTTGATAATCACAGCCAGTTATGAATCTTAGTGCACCGTGATAGACAGCATCCAACATCTGCAGGTGCTTGTAGGAGCGTTCATGTAGATAATGTCACCGTAATCAATGGAGGGAAGGAAAGTCACAGACACAAGACGTTTCCTAGCATTCAGTGTTAGACAAGATCTGTTTCTGAAAAAGAAACCCAGTTTAACTTTCAATTTCTTTACGAGGTGGCTTCAGTCCTTTTTTAAATGGTCATCAGATTCGGTTTTCTGTCCCCACTTTGATTTTTAGTGAAGTTGGGGGTATTCACTTCCTGTTAAGATGTTCATTCAACCTTTATTTATAGTCCCATTGAGCCACGGGGACTCACAAGAGAGACCTGATTTTAACAAAGAGTGATGACAACAGTAGACAATCATCAAAAGCATACAAATTGTAACTTTGACATACCTCAATTACCTGTTACATTATCTACTTTTGACCAGGTGTTATTACTGGATAATAGCATACAAACATAACTTCAGTCCTCACAATGTTCCGTTTTGGAACAACAGAGTTGTTTTACACAGAGGGAAGTCTGTGTTCAGAAACTCATTTAATGGGTGAAAAGGGAAATCTATATGAAAATGAATAATTCATTAATCTAACCTGTTTCAAAATAGACTATGATGTAATAAAAAAAAAAAAAAACCAAATTATTTTTTTTTCAATTCATAACAAACAATTGTGAAATTTAACCAACAATTATCCAATAGTTCTCAATCAGGTCATCTGGACAGTTTCATTTTTTATAGAAACGTTTCACCCTCCATCCGGAGGACATCATCAGTCAGAGGAGTTCCAGCAAACTGTTTCCCCACCAGCAGTAAACACCTTAAGTTGACCAACCAGTTTGCTGGAGCCAAGATGGTTTCTGGGGACCATCCTGTCCCTCGTCTACTCCTCCCAGGCAGGCAGACACAGCCAAAGTGGTTCAAGGCAACAAAGTTCATGCTCAATAATCCCGACTGAGAATTATTGGATTTTGTACCTGGATTATGGGAGCATGAACTTTCTTGCCAAACCAACAATTAGTTACCAAGTATTAATCTCAATGGACTACATTTAATACACAAAAAATGCGTCAATAATTTTTAAGACAACATTTAATAAAAACAATATATACCGGTCAAGTAGGAATTGTCATGAGTTTTACGATAAGGAGAAAATGAAAATATTGGCAAAATATCTGGGTTTTTCTCTTCTGCCTAAATATAAAGAATTACATTTAAAACTTTAAATATTTATCCTTGAAACAAGTTTATCAGAAATAGATTTAAAATTGAATGTGCTAACTGTTATATATGTATCGAACATGAAACAACTGAACGTCTATTTTATTTCTGTTATTCTGTGAACACATGGAAAACCCTTCACGATCTTCTGATCATTAAATCCATGAACAAAGGCTCCTTTTCCCCTCAGAATGTCTTATGTGGATGTATCTAAAATAAAAAGATGAATACTTTATTAATAACATTATCATAATCTTGAAATTGTATTTACATAAATACCAATGTGGCAGATCTAAACCATTCTGGTCTGTATTCAAATGAGAGCTCCAGATGTTAAAACTTTCATTGGACAGTGTTAAAAAGACCATAAGCAAAAAAGGTCTATCACCTCGCTCAGCTAATACAGCCCACTAACAAGTTATTTGAGTAGATACGTATAATTTTAGTTAAACATCTTTTTTGTTTCCTTTTTTCATGTATTTTGCTACTTCTCTGTTCCAAAAAACATTTCTCAAATTTAAATTTGATCTGTATGTGTCAAATTGTTAGTGCAAATGATGACCTTAGGAGGTATGAAAGAGGATTCTTCACATTTAATTTTGTAATTTGAGATTGTCATTTGTTCTTTTGTTCCTGTATTCTATAAATAAAGTAAAAAAATATATATATATAATTCTACCAACTCACAAACGGTCCTTAAATGATCTGTAAAGTAGAAAAAATGACCAAAAACAAATTGCAAAACAAATTTTGAGAAGCAGAAATAACCTACGCCATGTACATCACAAAAAAGAGCTATAAGAATTATGAATCATACAGGATATCAAACTCATACAAATGGTTTGGGGCAGCATGTCGGTGACACAGTTGGTAGAGCTGCTGCCTCTCTGAGAGATTTGAACTGAGGCAACCAGTGGTACAAATCCCAGCCCTGGGACCTTTCTGGGTGGAGTTTGCATGTTCTCTCCGTGCATGCATGGGTTTTCCCCGGGTACTCCAGTTTCCACCCACAGACCAAAAACATGCATGTTAGATTGGTGACTCTAAAATGTCCCTAGGTGAGAAAGTGAACAGTTGTTTGTCTCGTTTGTCTCTGTGTCCCTGTGATGGACTGGAGACCTGTCCAGGGTTTATCCTGCCTCTCATACAGTGATGGATGGACATGGGCACCAGTGACTGTGACCCAAAAAGGAAGAAGCGGATAAAAGATAATGGATGGATGGACAAATGTTTTGTTTTTAAAATGAAATATTCAAAAATTTATGGACATGGTGACATTTTAAACCGCTCAGCAATTTTTTAAAGCTAGAAAAAAAATTATTGCCATCAAAATTCAAAAGCTATTTACAGTAAAATATGGGGAATATGCTTTAAGAAGGAATTTGAACATTAAGCAACCAATGACACACACAACTATGTGGAGTGAAACTGTGGAATAGTACTGATACGTCAATAAAGGAGTGTAACACACTTAAAAAATATGAGAGCAGTTACAAATGTGCTTTAATGGGATAGTACAAAAGGTCAAGGTTCTTTATTGTTATTCGCATCACATGTGGTACATGAGGTGGAATGAAAGCGTGTACACAAGGTCCCATTTTTATCCAACAATAGCAAAAATATAAAGTGTAAAAAGAAACAGTAAACAGAGGGCGCCATCTCCTCTGTGGTCTACACTGCTCTCACCCACCTGGAACAGAATGCTCTTTGTGGACTTCACATCTGCCTTCAACACCATGATCCCCCAAACCCTGATGGACAAACTATTCACACTAGG
>JARVGQ010000759.1:11152019-11168486 GCA_031762355.1 Hypsolebias martinsi | reverse complement strand
AGCTCTCTGCTCCACACAGAGGGCTGTGGTAGCTCGGTGGTCTGTGGTTGCGTCAGGAAGGGCATCCGGCGTTAAAACAAATGTCAAGTCTTCGTGCGACTAGTTCGCTGTGGCGACCCCTGACGAAGGGAGAAGCAGAAAGAAGAAGAGAAAGTGTTTTATTTTTTTCTTTTTAAAGTGGTTGAAAAAGAAGACAAACTATTAAAATCCTCTTTTTAATTGAAACACATCCAATAAATTAAGACACTAGAAAAGTTAAGTTCGTATTGTGTTTGATCATTTTGACATAAGAAATCTAAAACTTAACAAATATATTTTTATTTTCAGAAATTATCAACAAAAAAAGTTTTATCCTGTTTTAAATTCTGAAGAGACTCGAGAGAAATCTGACAGGATGAGACTAAATGTTTTTTGTGAATCTTGTATATAATAAAAACCTGAAGAGACATTTTTATTTATAACCCACAGCTTTATTAGTATTTGTGTCTAAAAGTGGAAAACTGAAGTTCTGATGTTGTTTTTCCTCTTGTAGAACTTCCATCTGATGGACTACCACCTGGCCATCTTCATCACCGTCATGTTGGCCCGGAGGCTCGTTTGGACCATAGTCTCAGAGGTAAACACACAGATCTTTCCACAGTTGGACACGTCTTTGTCATTGGACATGTCCCCCTTCCTTACCATCAGTGTGTTTGCTGCAGGTGTCTCAGAGCGGCGGAGGGTCCCTGCTCCGCTACGTGGTTCTGATCGCAGCTCGGCTCAGCCTGCTGACCCTGTGTGGCTGGGTTCTCTGCTGGACACTGGTCAACCTGTGCCGGAACCACTCTGTGCTCAACCTCCTCTTCCTGGGATACCCGTGAGTCTGTGTTCTGGTCTTGTAGCTCAGCACTGGTTCCTCGTTGCACGGAGGGGTTTGACCTGAAACCACATTGTGACTGGGCAGAGACAAAAATAATAAATTGTGATTTAATTGAGACTGTTTTTCCATCGTCCACTGGCTTCGCCCCAGTTTGACTTGACTGGGTTCTACACGGTCTCTGTAGTTTTCATTGACCTGAGGGCCGCCTTGTCGTGGTCAGGTCGTCATAGCATGTCCACCAGAAACCACCAATGGATGAACAAGAGAAATAAAACCGTTCACCGTCCTCTGCTGTGCTTTATGATGGCCATCAACGCCAGCTTCCTGCCGACGTCTGAGCCCATAAATCAAGTCCATTTGGTTGAACTCCGTCTGCATTGTGGCATCAATCAGCAACGTCTGCCCCTCGAAGTATCACAGTGTTACCATTTTTATGGATATAGTATGTATTTTTAAAAGCTAAACAAAAAGAGGTTTTAAAAATGGTCCGTTTGATTCTTGTGAAAGAGACACTCGTGATTGACATCTCTCTCTGACCAATCAATGACCTGCTGACTTGAAACCTTCAGCTGAGGAGGTCCGAATAACCGAGTTGCAGGTGGGACTGATCTCCAAATTCACCACATTGGGCCTGGAGAAGTCCACCTGCTGATGGATACTGGACTTATCACCAACAGACCAAAGGCAGTGAGAATTGGCAGTCACCTCTCCTCCACACTAGTCCTCAGCAACTGGTACACCTCAGGGCTGTGTCCTCTGTCCACTGCTGTAGTCTCCATTTCCGCATGACTGTACCGTCAAACAGCTCTAACGTCATTCTCAAGTATACTGATGACACCACCATCTTGGGCTTCATCACCAACAATGATGAGTGCCTACAGAGATGAGGTGAAATCACTGACCAGATGGTGTAAAAAATAAAAAATAAACTCTAAATGTCAGCAAAACAAAGGAGATGATAAATAATGGACTTCAGGAAAAGTGTGGAGGCCAGCACTCCACCATCTACATAAACAACGCTGAGGTGGAGCTGGTCAGCAACTTCAAGTTCCTCAACGTTCACATCACTGAGGATTTGTCCTGGACTTTACATTGACACTGTGGTCAACGAAGCCTAACAAAGACGTTACTTCCTGAGAAGATACGAACACCAGCATCCTCACTAACTTTTATAGGTGCACCACCACTGACAGGCTGCATCACAGGGTGGTACGGGAACTGCGCCAGTCAAAGCCAGAAAGCTCTACAGAGGGTGGTGCAAACAGCAGAGGACATCACTGGTAGCAGTCTCCATACCATCCAGGACATCTACCACAGCCGATGTCTGCGTAAAGCACACAGCATCATTAAGGACCACACCCACCCAGCACAAGGACTCTTCCAGGCAGACGATACAGTTGTCTGTCATTTCGTACAAAAGACTCAAAGACCGTTATTATCCACTCTTGACAAACTGTTCAAACCCCTCAGTGCCTTTCCAGTTTTTATCTTGGTATTTGTCCTTCATGTTTTTCCTCTTTCATTTCCTCTCTGTTGTGAAATCTCCGTCTTGATTTATTGTCGTTTGCTCTCTGTGATTGAATCATCTCCCACTTCCTGTCAGTGTAACTTGTGTCTGTGCTAATGGAAGGAGCTGCTGAAGCGTCGAACCATTTTAAAACATTTTCCTCAGAAACCCACACTCCTCTCTGTTTTGTCGTTTTCTCTCACCTCCCCCCCCCACGTCAGGTTCGGCGTGTACGTCCCGCTCTGCTGCTTCCACCAGGAGGGCGGCAAAAGCCCAGCGGCGGTGTCCGACTGCGATTATCCGGCGGAACACCAACAGGCCGAGCTGACGGAGTCGCCGCTGTTCCGGCCGAGAGACTTCCTCTTCCTTTTACGAGAGAACCTGAGGGAACAGTTTTCCAGCGCCCCCCACATGCCCACACACATGTGCCCCGACACCCCCGAGCTCATCCGAGCTGAGGTGGAGGAGCTGAAGAGCGACTTCAACCGGAGGATCAAGGAGGTTCTGTTCAACTCTCTGTTCAGCGCGTACTACGTGGCCGTCCTGCCGCTCTGCTTCGTTAAGGTTGGAGGTTCTTCTTCTTTCACCCCCCCACCCCCCGCCTCTTTGTTAAAGTATCCCTTGTCACCTCAACAGAGCACTCAGTACTACGACATGCGCTGGTCCTGTGAGCACCTGATCATCGTGTGGATCAACGCCTTCGTGATGCTCATGAGCCAGCTGCTGCCTCCTACGTACTGCGACCTGTTGCATCGCTCGGCAGCTCACCTGGGCCGCTGGCAGAAACTGGAGCACGGCTCATACAGCAACGCACCTCAGCATGTGTGAGTTTCCCCCTAAACACACACACACACACACACACACACACACACACACACCCCTGCAGAGGAAGAATAACCACAGTGTGCTGTTGGTGTGTTTCAGGTGGTCAGAAAGCACCGTCTGGCCTCAGGGGGTGTTGGTACGACACAGTCGTTGTCTCTACAAAGCAGTTGGACCGTTTAACGTCGCTCTGCCCTCCGATGTGTCACATGCAAGGTTTTACGTGAGTCGCCAACTTTAATCCTTCTTAATATGAGGACCATAGACTTCAGCCGAAACAGTGGGGGTCCAGTCCTGGTCCCAGAGGGCCCCCGTCCTACACGTTCCTCTGCTCCGACACACCTGATCAGGATTTACAGGCTGCCGCAGAGCATCGTTTGATTCAGGTGTGTTGGGGCAGGGAAACAGGTGAACCTGCAAGAGAGTGGCCCAACAGGACCAGGACTGGACACCTCTGGGTTAGACCGACCAATCTACTTGTTTTTTTTAAAGGCCTTTAGTTAAAAAAAAAAAACTCCACATTTTGGGTATTTTTAAATCAACAAATATATTTTATGGAAATGATGTTGAAGAACATAAACAATTCCTTCATTAGTACACCCAAAATTATTTTTAGACATTTTAAAAAAATGTTCCAGTCCAGTTGGACCTTCAGGTGCAGTAGCTGAAGATGATGAAGCCTATAGTCTTCGGTCAAACTGGCTGCTGTCTTGAACATATAGTTTTTTTTTCTATTTCGTTATTAATTTTTAACTCTACCCATAATAGAAACTAATTTTTAATTTCACTCGTACCGACCCAGATATACGAGTGAGCTGCTGGAGCACGGTGCACCCGCTAACGACGTCCTGCTCCAGGCGCAACTGTTCTGAGCCGTGGAGCGTCCGATGCTGCAGCCTGCATGCATGTGCAGCAGCTGTTTCACACTAAATTATTTGTGCACGTTACAAGAGGGTTTTTGCTCTGTACGTCCAAATTAAAACAGTTTTATCAGCTGAGGGACACTGCAGCAGGTCCAGCCAGAACTGAGGTGTCGTTTCCTCCGGCAAATCTTTACCGAGGCTCTCAAACATTAAAGCAGATCAACAACTCGTGGACTAATGTTAAACAAAAAGTAATGCAATGGAGATAAAAAGAAAAATCATTACTGAGAGGAAAGCATTAATTTATTATATAAATATGAGATTACAAGTTTTTTTTTTTTTAGTGTGTTTGTACAGTGTGACCATGTAGTAAAGTTACCGTGAGAGCATCTGAAAACATTCTGACCAAACATAAACACATTTTAATTTTTTGTCTTTGGGGGTTAAAACACGATCGATGTCTTCAGTCCGACGACGCCCGCTCTGAGGTTATTAATGACGCGCCAAGAATCATTTTATGTTTTCCTCGACCCGTCCGCTGTTAATGTGAGCCGAGACGTTTGTGGGTGAAACTTATCTCAACAATAATCTAAAAGGATTCAGTTTGTCATCTTTATAACCAACTGCGTCTGCGGTTTGAGCCTCGGCTGATCTGTGTGTGAGTTCCAGCAACACGTCGGTTTTAGTTGCAAAAACAACAACAACAAAAAACTGATGCAACTTAATGTCCATTTATTTATATACGTCGTTTAAAAACCACAACATAGACCAGCGTGCTTCACAAAGAGGTTGACGACAAACAGGAAGAACCAGCAATAAAATAAATGAACCAATACCACTTTGGTGATGTCATTTCCTCTTCCACTTAAAAAACTACAACATGTTGGTAGTTTAGAGATGCAGTAGTCCCTCGTTTATCGCGGGGGATCCGTACCCTCTGCCACCTGCAGTTGCTCTTGGCCATGCCCACTTCTCCGCTTCGCACTGAGGGGGGGGAGGGGGAGAGTGAGAGAGAGAGTCTATCTATAGATATAGATAGACGTGTGTGTCTATGTAAGGTGCAGTTTTTGTATGACAACTCGGTGACAAAATTTGACATTAAACATAATTCGAGCATCATTTTCAGCCCCTTTATTTATTTTTTGGCATCTACATTTGGTAGCAGGCCAAACTGACAATGGCCATGCAGAATAATGTAGTATTTTAATTCCACAGCAGAGAAAGTTATGTATTCTCTGTAAGTAGGTTGAGGGGGAAAAATATTTGTGTTATCGGGCAAATAAGTTGTAATATATTGGCGTATCGGATATCGGCCAAAAATCCAATATCGTGCATCCCTATTCTGGTTTGTTGGACCTGCTGTCTGCGAGCCGCGTCACGCTCATCTGTCCACTTCCTGTTCTCCCGTCTCGCAGTTCCTGTTCCACAAGCCGCTGCGGTTCCTGAACCTGCTGATCGGGATCGAGTCCAGCGTGGTTCTGTACCAGCTGTACTCCCTGCTGCGCTCCGAGCGCTGGAACCACACGCTGTCGCTGGGCCTGATCCTCTTCTGCAACTATTACGTGCTCTTCAAGCTGCTCCGGGACCGCATCGTGCTGGGCCGGGCCTACTCCTGCCCCCTGGCCTCCAACGGCTCGGGGTTCAAGTCGCAGTGAAGGACCTGCAGACCTGGACCAGACTGGGGGCGGGGAGAGACTGTGGACTCATTTTGTGTTTTGATACGGTTCTATTTTTAATGCAATGTTTATATTGACCTATTTAAAAGAATATTTTATTTTGTATACTGTTTTTGTGTTACACCGGGCATTGCCACGCCGTTAGCATGTTGGCTTGTTGCTAGGCGACAAGGAGGGAGGGAGATGCCTGGGGGTGACGTTCACCAAAGATGTTTTAAGTGCAAGCAGCCAATCACAGCACAGGCCTCGACCTGTCAGTCAAACGGAGAGACCAGAGTCTTACGTCAATAAAGCTCGCTCTGCTGCAGGAGCTCCTGTCCGTTCTTTTTTCAAGAGTTTTTCATTTTGTGGGAAACTGAGCGAGTTGATGAGAAAAACACCGTCGCCCATCCTGCGTGGATCGTATTCCAGCTTTTCAGTCATTTACCGTCAAACGAGTGATTTTTCTTATTTTAAAGACTAAAATGTAGAGACTAAAGCATGACATTTTTATTTTAAGGCATTAATTAAAGGAATGCATATCACCCGCCGCTGTTCATGTAGCTGCAGCCGATTTGTGAACGTAACGAGCATAATTTCATTTGTTCTGTTGCATGACCAGTTAGAGCTCAGAGGACGCATTAGGGATGACTCTCGGCTACTACCACACCAACCTTCGGCTCAGTGTTTGCACAATTCACCAAGTTTTAGCCTTTTTTAGGGTTGGCTGTTTTGGCTGATTGGACTGAAGCTACAGCCCTTAGTCTTTGTTGTGAGTAACTATCAGCTACTACCACACTAAACTTGGGCTTGGTGTCTGTAAATCCTGCTGAGTTGTAGCCATCTTTGTGGCAGCCATCTTGAGTTGGCTTGATGGTCAACTCATTGATATCTGTACTGTGGTGCAGGAGATATTTTGCTAACAGTCACAGGCAGCTGGAACAAGTTTTGTTCTGATTTGCACGACAGGATTTTCAGGCCAAACCGAAATTTAAAAAAAAAAAAAAAATGAGAATAACGTGGAAGTGTTGAGAGAAAACTGAAATATTTTCATGTTTGAGGCCGACGGCGCTGGACGCTCTTACACGGAACAAAACGACGTGAACTTCCTTCAGCCCTTCATGATAAGAGCCTCAACTTGAACAAAAAGTTGACCCTAAAATGCTCATGGTTCATCTAAATCATATAAAATATGAATTTATTATTACGTTTCTCCTTCGGTCAAACTTTTAGCGGTTTAAACCTTCCAATCTTTATTGAAAAATCTTACTCTGAAGGATAAATTCCCCAAGTTTTTCTTTAGTTTGGAGCTAAATGAGTGGAATTGCTTCTTTAAATTGAACCCTTTGTTCCAGAATGTCGAACCATTTCCTAAAGGATGATCTTGAAGTTTATTTCCTCCTGAACTTTAATGAAAACCAAGATGAGAACTTCCAACAGAAAAGGACCTTTACAAATATACTGTACTGTATATAGTTTTTCAACCGGACGTATTTCTGTTCTTTCACAATTTCCTCGTTTCAATTGACTGACGTCCATTTATAACAACTTAAAGTTGTTAAAATGTTCAAAAACCACATTTAAATCAAAGAAAACCTTGTTCTGGTTAGCAGGTTCACATAACTGACCTTATTTTGAAAGGCGGAGGCCGACTTCCTGTGGCCAGTGTTCATTTGGTCTCAATTTGTTTAATTTTTCATGTTTAAGACAAAAGAACTTGAATTAAATCATGTTTATCTCTTCGTTTGGGAGCAGAGAACTCATGAAGTTTTTATTTACAGAAAGTATTCACTTTAAATTACAGTTCGAACCAGATGTTTACATGCAGGGCCAGATGTTTACATACAGAACCAACTTATCTGTGATTATTATTATTAAATTATTTCTATGTAGAGCATTTAATTTTTATTACAAAGCTCCCGCCCCTGTTCTAGATGTTTGGTTGGGTTCTCTGAAAGCGAGCTGATTCGGGTCAAATGTTTTGGGTTTCCTTCCAGAAACGCTTGCTAGATTTGGTTCAGGTCTTTTAGCTCATATTTAGCTACAACCAGATTTTTTTAGCATTTTGCTTCTTTTAGCTACTTTTCTGCTCGTTTCACCTCCGGTAACTCCGTTTCAGCTTCCTGCAGCTGCTGTTTGCAGCGTTTTCTCTGAAATGTGCAGATTTGTTCATAAACTTCCTCTAAAATGGGTTTAATGTTCAGATTCAGTATTCTGATGTTTGAACAGAACCAGCTGCTCCGACACCGAGCAGGCGGCTCTGATCCGTTACAGGATCGATGTTGGCGGTGCTGGTTCTGTTGAGACGCGTCAGCCGCTCCAGATTGAATGGGAACCAGAGTGAAACCAGATTAGGACGTGTTTACACTCCACTGGTTTATCCATGAGCTCGCCTTCAGGACAGATCTTCAGTGCTTCACTTGAATCTTGTCGACTTGATGAAAAACCTAAATTACTGAAAATGAAATGAGACGTTTGGACTGCTATGGAACTAAACTGGTCTGTTGTACGCTTGTGGATCTTACTGTTCACATCTCGTACGATTTCTCAAATCCTTTTGAGTCCATTTTCATTCCATAGATTCCTCTGGTTGATGACACCAGAATGACGTGTGGGGAGATTACGCCACATTTAAAGGAAGGGTCACAGAAAAGATGCTGGAGACGCTGGACTCGTTTTTTTATTTTTAAATTTATTTTTTAAAGGGAAAAGTCGCTTCTTGGAATTTTTCTTTGAAATGTTCAGGGTTCAGATTCACACTGGCGTGTTACTCAAATCCACAAATTGAGAAATAAACATTATTTTTAACAACTCATGTTTATTTTTTATACAATTTAAAAATGTTGGTGTAAAAAAAACAATTGGAGCTTTAGAATGAGATGATCAAAAATAAGTTTTTGGTCAGACCATGAAAATAACATGTTGGGGATGACTCTCAGCTACTACCACACCAGAACTTCGCTTCATATTTGTAAAACCCAATGGCTATGTCTTTTGTGGCAGCTGTCTTCAGTGAGTCATAGATGAACATTCAATGGTGGTAAAGTAATTAAAAAATTTCAGCTGTTTCAAGAGATATTTTGCTAACAGATACACACATTCACCCGTTTTATTGTAAATGTAAAATAATGCATGACATCTTACAAGAAAACATTTTATTTTGCTCCAGGTTCCATATTTTTAAACAAACCTGTAGGCATTATTTCTATGTAGAGCATTTAATTTTTATTACAAAGCTCCCGCCCCTGTTCTAGATGTTTGGTTGGGTTCTCTGAAAGCGAGCTAATTCGGGTCAAATGTTCTGGGTTAAACTTGTTTCTGTATTGAACCTTTTTTGATTTTATCATGTCCTAGATGACTGAAAATCTTCAGCAAACCTGTAGGCAGATGCGCTTCTTTATTTGGCCGCTAGGTGGCAGCAGAGGACAAGAAGACGTCCTTCAAAAGGTCATTTCAGGTCAACTTGTATGAGTACGTACATGCATAAAAGTCTTCGTGCTACTTCGTTTGCGGTGGTGACCCCTGAAGAAAGGAGCAACTGAAAGAAGAAAAAAGTATACAAAAAGTTTCTGCAGGGTCTGAAATGGTCTTAAATGTAACTCGGTGACCATCATTCCTCCTGTGTCTGTAGTTGTGTTGGAAGATTTCAGGCGTTTTTGTTTAAAAAAAAAACTTCCCATCATACCTCAGTCCTCATGAAAGGATCCAGTTCTTCTCCTAAGACTTTTTTTTTTTTGTGTAGTAAAAAAAAAAAAATCCAAGGATTTTTAATATGTATTAATTAGGGTAACCAAATTTAGTATTTTGGAAAATGATGCAATAATGTTTGTCATTTGTGTTGGTTTTAAATCAGAATTATAATCTTTAAATTTAACACTTTTCAAACCTGCAGGAACACTGTTATTTCAGGAAAGTTTTGACCATTGTTGGGAAGCGGCCATCTTTGGTTTTGGACCTTTACATTCAGCCACAGATTTCAGCAGAACAAAGTGCTGACAGTGCAATCTTTAGAGTTAGCTCAATAAAAACTAAAAACCTCCACCGTCAGTTTGTGTTCCAGATCACCGAAGATGAAATATAAATTCCCATAAACGATTTTCTTCCAGGACTTTGCAGCTGAAGCTACGGTGGACAAGTGCCCGCCCCTGGTGGCTGGCGCCAAAACAATGCTTAAGCCCCGCCCCCTGCATGTAAACTAATGGGACATTTTTCTGTCTAAAAATGTAACTTTGATATTTTTCTTCAAGTGTTGGTCTGTGCAGTTTAAACTTGTTTCCTTTAAAAAAGTAAATTTATTTTAAGATTAAAGAAAGTTTTCTTGTCATGCTGTGATTGACAGCCACTTAGCAAATTGTGAGGGTATGTGGGCGGGGCTATAAAGAGTAGAGCCCCATGTCCCGAGTACGCAGATGCTGGCTTCAACAATACAACATGGCGGCGCTTGAAAGAACAATTTGGCTTTGACTCAGAGCTACGGGACGGCGGAGACGCTTCATTGGTCTTCGGTGACGCTGACGAGTCCTCAGCCCTCTCTGCAGTCCACGAAGTTCCCTCTGATCCAGTAGCAGATCTGTGCGTACTTCAGAGGCGTGATCTTCACCGCCACGTTAAACTCCTGCGACGCCCCCTGTCGCTCCACCCACTGGTGCCCTGAAAACACACCAATCACCTTCCGCTCCCACTTCCGCCGCCTCCCGTTCCACATGCGGGCGTAGACTCCAGAGCCGCTGGCGCCCGGCTGGGCGTCGCAGTGCTGGTACAGCAAGTCCGACGTCTCCTCGCCAGCCCGGCAGAACCGATACACCAGCCGCCCGGGACGGTCGTTATCGAACCCTGAAAAGTGGACCCGCCGCCCGGGCAGCCTCTGAACCGCGGGGCTGACGCCTAACTTCATGTGGCGCCGTTTGTGAGCTTTCTTGAGCTCAAGCAAAGCGTAGTCATAGTCCATCCCAATGTCGTTGGCGTTCCCTTTGATCCAACCTTTGGGAACGTGGGTGCGCTTGGCTCTGATCCATTGGAACTTCATTCTGTCATTGGTGGGCGGGGCATAGGGAACCGGGTCCACGTGGTTGGTGACGTTAGACGGGAGGTAAACGGGTGAACGTTGCACGTCTCGCTTGGGTTTTAGGAAGCCAACCCTGAGCTTCTGGGCTCCTTTCACGTAATTCTTCCCATCGTGAACACAATGAGCCGCCGTGAGGACGTGGCGGTCCCCCACCAGGGTCCCAGAACACCCAGTGGACAGTTTGACGGCCACTGAGAACGGATACTTCAGCAGGAAGTCTTGTCCTGCAATGCTGAAACGCCCATCGTGGCCAAAGATCTGTCGTTTCCTTCGGCTACGTGACGACCCAGTCTCACCAGAAGGCCCAAACGCTGGACTGCGGTTCAAACTGGGATTGTACCCGTAGATCCCGATGGCAGTTTCTGTGAGCTGACCGTCAGAATGGAGGGTCTCGTAGGCTAAAAGGTGCTGCAGGTCCCAGTAGCTCGGGCGAGCGGCCTTTTTGTGGCACTCCGGGTCGCAGGGGGAGGCGACGTCCAGGCGCGCCGGGTGCAGGAACCGTGGGGCGGGTCGAGCCTCCGTCTGCTGCGGCAGGACCACAGGGACACGTTGGAGAACCCACCGAGGTCGAGAGGAGGAGGAGACGGGTAGGAGAAAGAGGAGACCCAGGAGGGAGGTGAACCTGCGGATGAAGATGAAACGCGTCACAAAAAGGTCGTGACCCGAAGCTCCTGCATAAAGATTTTTTAACGTGTGAAAACCGAGGAAGAGTTCAAGAGTCGAGATTTATTTTTGTTCCTGCACCATCATTTCTCACCTGCTGCCAAATGTCTTTGGTCTGTTAGCAAAATATCTCATAAACGACTGGATGGACTTACATGACACAGGAGTTAGTCACTTGACTTACTTTAGGTGCCGACCTGATTCAAGATGGCCGCCACAGCTAATAAAACTTGTCAAACTCACAAACGTCTAGAACTCGGTCAGTTTGAGCTGAAAGTTGGTGTGGTAGTAGCTGAGAGTCCTCCCATCTGAGCTCTGACGCTGCACAGCTTGAAACTGACTCTGTTAGTGTGTTAGCAAAATATCTCATGAATCATAGGATGGATTTTAATGAAACTAGATGTTCATCTAACAACTGATACATTTTGGAGTCCGAGTCAAGATGGCCGCCACAACCAACCGACCTTAAACACAAAAATGCAATTGGGCAGACTGAGCTAAAACTCCCACGAGCGACTGGTTTGGTCACGACTCCATCACTTCTGATCGGAAGCTTCATTTCGATCTCTGGTTTAAAGGCGGCGGGCGATACGCATTCCTTCAACACTGCCCAGTTTCCAGCGCCGTGAAACAAATTTGGTCAATTTTGCGCCTCGGATGGAAAATTCCTGAAGGGTCGTGTTTACCTCCTCCACCCTTCAGGACCTCCCGAGTCTGACAGTAAAACGTGAAAAGTCATAAATAAATGTTTGTTTGAACAAACCTTTAAAGTTTTTGGTTAATGTTCTCCATCCGTGCGTAAATTACGCACGGACGGGCAAAGACTCACCCGGGAAGCGCAGCGCCAGAGCGCGTCATGGTTCTTCCCCTGCAGGTGATCCAGAGGCCGAACCCCCCTCAGTCAGAACCAGGCTGGCACCGGACACGGATCCCTCTCAGGAGTTGCGGACTCTATCCGAGCCGTGGGTTCGGAGCGGTCCACGGGACGAAGCAGCTCGGTCCGGAGCGAACAGGCTGGATCATTGTCTCCTGCTGGAGGAGGTTCTCCGTCTGCACGAGCTCCGAAGTGTCACATCCGCCGCAGAGGGTCCAGAGAAACCCCGACCCAGAGGTGTCACGTGACACCATCATCATCATCAGGAGACCCCTTCAGGTCCGCAGGTGAGTTTTTATGAGTTTCATGAACTTCCTGCAGGTTCACCTCATCAAACAGGAAGTTTTCAACATGAATCAAAGAATCTGAGCTTTTTTTTTTTTCTTCTTTGTCAGATAAAATAATTGGCGTTTTAAATAAGAATTTATTATAATGCAGCAAATGAAACTTGGAAAAAACAAGAACCGAGAGGAAAACCCCTTTAGGGCTGGGGGGCAGGGGGTGTCTTTGCCTCAGGTGGAGGAGTTCTGGTTTCTGGGCGTCTTTGTTCTGAGTGATGGTCGGACGGAGTGAGCTGGACCCACGGATCAAGGCCTCATCCTGAGTAATGAGGGCGTTGCTCTGGTCGGTCGTGGTGAATAAACAGTTGAGTCTAAAGGTGAAGCTCTGGGTTTACTGGTCTGTTCCGACCCTGACCTGTGGTCATGAGGTTTGGATCAGGACCAAAATAACCAGATGCTGGATCCAAGCAGCTGAACTGAGCATCCTGGGAGTGGGGGGGCTCAGCCTTGGGACGAGGAGCTCCATAGTAGGGGGAGCTCAGAGTAGAGCCGCCGCTCCTCTGCATCAAAAGGAGTCAGCTGAGGAGGATCATCGGGTCTGGACTCCTCTTTCTGAATGTTGTCCAGGCACCTTCCTAGAGGAAACCCCGGGTCAGACCCAGAACTCTCTGGAGGGATTAGAGATTCTCTCTGGTTCTGGGGTTCTCCAGGAGGAGCAGAGAACCTCCCTGGGGAGAAAATGTGACAAAATGAAAACGTTCTGTGATTTAAAAAAAAAAAAAAGATCGGTTCTGTGATTTACTCAGCATCCAGATCAGCTGGCTTTAGCTGTTCATCACTCAAACCGTTCGGCTCATTCAGAAGCTGACTTTAGGTTTTTAACTTTTCCACACACGCAACTTTATTTATAAACGTTCCCCCACAGAAACACAAAGAGAGCTCTTCAGTTCATTTACAAAATGAACTAATTCAAATGAACTTCGTTCAAAATGTTTAGTTTGCAGTTGTCTAGCTAATTTTAGCTTTTAGCTATAATTTTACAAATTTTCTTTTTAGCTATTGTTCAGCTACATTTTTCTACATTCAGCTTTGAATTTCAGTTGTGCATCGTTTAGTTGTATCAGAGCTAATATTGTTACTTTTAGCTCCGGCTTGTCTCATTTTAGCTCTCAGATATGGTTTTGATTAGAGTTCTTAGCTGCAGTTTAGCTATTTTTAGCATTTAGCTTAAATCCTGGTAATTTCAGTTTGTAGGTAAAGCTGTGCTGCGTTCAGCTTTTAGTTACTGTTTTATTTGTGTCTATCAGCCATGATAGACATTTTAGCTGCAGTTTAGTTGTCTTTAGTTATAGTTTTAGCTGTTTAGGGCTTTAGCTACAGAACATGAGGAGGTTCAACAATGATGATGGAAACTGATGTCAGTTTTGCAGAGCAGGATTTTTTTTATATTTTGGGAAATAATTTGAGTCTTGTCTTGTTTCATGTTTGTTAAACGCTGACCCTTTGTCTGATATTTACAACAAAACAAACATTTAGCTCCAGAAAAAAGGCTGAAGCTTCTGATAATCCACCATCCTCACATTAAGCTGATCTGCTGGTAAATAAAAAGTTCTTCTTTCAGAAGAAAAGCTCGACTTCAGCTGTGGCTGAAACCTGGATAAAAGCAGACTTTACCTCCTGGATGGACGTCTTTCTCTGGACCATCTGAACTTTTCCGTAAGATGTTCGGTTTGGTCGGAGGGGCCTCGATGCTGCTGCTGCTGATGTGACCTTCGGCTGCGAGGAATCAGTTGAGTGGGCAAAAAGTTGCTCAGATGCTTTTGTTGGACGGTTGCTTTCAGCCGGAAGCGCTCATGCTGAAAATGTGCAACTGTTGGTGGATATTATCTTCTGCAGGCTTCATTAGAAAGAGCTGCTACAGAAAGAAAGAACGGAGGAAACAACCGGAGAAATAAAGGAAGAGAGGACTGGACAAGCAGCCGAACTTCACCTGTTTTAATTCCATCACACGGATACATCTGAGCTTCAGCAGCTTCCTGAAAAACACATGGATAACCTACAGCTGAGGTCAGAGGTCTCCATCAACAAGTTTCTGGTTGTGATGTCACTTCTTTGTTGTTGTTTTCTTCCTTCTTCTTCAACATCTTCCTTCTTTTTTTCCTTTTTCTTCTTCCTTTTTACTTATTTTTCTTCTTCTTCTTCTTGGTAAAGTTCTGTTGAACTGGTTAGTTTCCAGGTCAGGGTCAACACATGTTGCATCATGTTCTGGATGGATCTTCGAGAAGGTTCTTGCTTAATCCAGTCAGAATCCAGTTCTGATGTTTGGGCCCGCTGGTCTGTTGGACTCAGCTGTGTCCAAGTTCCAGCTGTCCAACTGTTAAAGTTTAATTTGAGTTTCAAACCAAGTTGAATAATTTGGAGCTCGTCCTCCTCCTTCGCTGTTCCATTTGTTTAGCACCTCAGCATGATGTCACCACCATCGTGCCTGGGGGTTGTTTCAGTGATCTCAAGGCTGAGGACTCACCTTGACTCTTCCAAATGTACTTCTTGTCTTTTTGTCCAAACATCTTTGTCTTGTTTGACCATCAAACTTTTCCCCAGAAGATATTTGTCCTGTCCATGTGGACAGCTGAAGGTTTCAGTCCAGCTAGAAGGTTTTGGAGCTTCTTTCTTGGTCCTCTCCGTCCATGGTGATGTAAAGCTATCTTCTCTAGTGGACAGGGACCATGGTGGACAGAGACCCTGGTGGACATGGACCCTGGTGGACATGGACCCTGGTGGATAGGTACCCTGGTGGACAGGAACCCTGGTGGACATGGACCCTGGTGGACTTGGACCCTGGTGGATAGGTACCTTGGTGGACAGAGACCCTGGTGGACATGGACCCTGGTGGACATGGACCCTGGTGGATCGGTACCCTGGTGGACATGGACCCTGGTGGACATGTACCCTGGTGGACATGGACCCTGGTGGACATGGACCCTGGTGGACAGGGACCCTGGTGGACATGGACCCTGGTGGAAAGGGACCCTGGTGGACATGGACCCTGGTGGACAGGACCCTGGTGGACAGGACCCTGGTGTTCCAGCAGGTTTCAGTTGGTGGCAGAGTTGATCCTCAGTGGTTCCAACAAGCTTTTTGTAAAAGGGTGGACATGTTTTGTTCCTCGGCTGTGGACAAGTTGTGGTTTATGGTCCTGCTGATGTGAGACATCATCAATAATTCACAGATCTAAGAGTTCCTGCTGCTCTCATGTGTCCACCTGTCTCTGGGCATGGAGACAAAGACAATAAATCATGTCTTCCTCTTTCATGTCCAAAAGAAACACCATGTTTAAAATTTGGACCACAGATCAGAAGTTTGTTCAACCATCATGAATAAAGTCCAGGTTTGTTTTCTTTGTTTATTTGTTTGTTTGTTTGATTGTTTGTTAGCATTATGGGGTTTTAATTTAGATTTGTAGGTTCAACAATATGCTCAATACCAGTTTACACAAAATGCGGGTGATCATGTAAAAGCTTTGTGTAACTTTTCCATCCGTCCATTATCTTTTACCCGCTTCTTCCATTTTGGGTCACGGGGGTCGCCGGTGTCCATGTCCAGCAATCACTGTGCGAGGGGCGGGGGACACCCTGGACAGGTTGCAGGTCCATCACAGGACTGTGTAACTAAATAGTTTAATTTTGTTTACAAAATTTTCCTCACTTGAAGATTCTTTCAGAAACTTTTTTCTTCCTGCTACTTTAAGTGTTTAGCTACCATTCTCTGATAATTCTCAATCAAGTCATCTGGACAGTTTATTTTTTAGTAGAAACGTTTCACCCTCACTCCAGAGGGCTTCATCAGTCAGAGAAGTTCCAGCACACTGTTCCCCCACC
>JARVGQ010000759.1:11127356-11143761 GCA_031762355.1 Hypsolebias martinsi | reverse complement strand
CAAGTTATGAGCCGAAGAAAACTCTCATGTCATTTACTGTGAGGAGAGAAACAGCAGTTATCAGCTGAAGAAAACTCTCATGTCATATTTACTGTAAGGAGAGAAACACAAGTTATCAGCCGAAGAAGACTCTCATGTCACATTTACTGTGAGGAGAGAAACACGAGTTATCAGCCGAAGAAAACTCTCATGTCACAATTACCATAAGGAGAGAAAACATTGCTCTATCTTAAAACATTTTTAGTGCATAAAATAAACAAAAACAATCTAAAATCAGTGATTAATGTAATGAGACTGTTTCTTGTCCACTTAGTTAATAAACTTTTTTAATGAGTCCCCGTGGCTCAATGAGGCTAGCCTGTATAAATAAAGGTTGAATGAATGAATGAATAAGAGCTACAAGCTGAAAGCAACGGCGGGAGCTTAAAGCTAATAATGGCAGAATGATAGCTAAAATTAGCAAAGAAAGGAAGTAAACAACTGGTGCTAAAATAAAGCATAACAATAAATAAAGTAGCTTCACAGAAAAACAAATGCTCATGTTAAATGGGAGCTAAAAGCACGAAGGGGTAAAATTAGAGCTACAAGAAGAAAAACCAAAACTAAAATCCAGAGTTTGTAAAAGGCTAGCTAAAAACAAAGAGGCCGTTCCTCCCAATCACGCCCCTCCAGGTCCCGCTGTCGTCACCCACGTGAGCAAAAAGACACACTTTACAATAAATGTGTTGTTTGTTTTACATATAAATAAACTTCGACTTGAAGACCAAGGTATTAAATCTGATTTTATTCTGTTTTACAGATTTTTATTTCCTTCGCCTGATGGTTCCTTTGTCTGCGCTTCGGTTTTTGGAGGAACTGGACTGGTTCTCAGCTCTTAATGGGGTTGAACCAGAACTAGTTCTCGGCTGTTCGTGTTTTTGTTCAAGTCGACCAGTAAGTAAAACAGAAGTAACGCCTCGGACACCGTCAGGACGACAGTTGATTTTCAGACGACAAAGAAAGCGAAACCACACAGCTGTGAGAAACGTGGGAAAGATTTTATTTACAAAGTTATCCAGAGAGATCATTATTGGTGATGATATACAGAAATATTCAGGTTCATGTAGTCTTTGAATGACCTCATGTTGGCAAAATCGTTTAATCTGAGCCAGAATGACGAGCTAATGGCTAGTTTGGATTAAAGTCTATCGCTGTTATCTTAAAACTCCACTTCAAATATTTCATGGTGCTTATACAAATATTATTCAATAAACTTTAACAGTCCCATCAGTTTCACACCACACAATTATTCAGGTAGAAATTTCATGATACGCCTACAGGAAGTGACCCAGGCTACACAGGAAGTGCTACAGCTAGCTGCAGCTCTTTGTAAACGACCATAATTCTGTTTGAATAACTGAAACGGGATGACTTGGACTTGTCGTTAGCTCGTCGATCCTACCAGACAAACTTTTTCTCCAAACAGGTCCTTCAAACTGGTGTACATGCGTCTGCCATTTTTATTTGGACCATTTAATTTTACAGCTTATGATCAGACAGTCTCTCAAAATTCGTGAATTGTGCCGTTTTTAAACGTTCAAATGCTGCTTAAACTCTACTGTTAAATGAAAATGAAGCCAGTTTTAACGCCACATTTAAACGTCTAAAAACGTTAAAATATTCAGTGCAGTGCAACAAAGTAAAAGGTGATCTTAAAGAAAATTTTAATCTTTAACAACTAATTAAAATAACTTTTTTTGTGCTGATTCAAGTGTAAATGTTGAGTTATTCCCATAGTATTTGGATAATTTTGCTCTAAATTTGAGTCAAATCTTAACGTGGACGGCTCAACATTGCCATGAAAAAAAAAACGCGAGTTTATTTGGACATTTAGACGACAAACAGCTCGGATCAGGACCCGTTTGGACCCAGTCTTCACTGATCAGACCCTCGTCTTGGGTTTATTTTAAACCGATCCTCGCTCTGATACCATCGGCTTTCCTGCTGAAATAAGAGTTTTCATCAAAGAAAAGACCGCCTGTACAAATAATTGTATAAATATACAGAGTTAATAAATATTTTACAACAGAATGAACAAAAACAAGAACAATCAGCAGACAAAGAACTTTTCCACAAATGGGCTCGCGGTTAAAAACAAACAGCAGCAGGACGTTAGCATTCGGCTCATTGTTGTCAAGTAACAAAACGAAAAAACATCAAAACTTTGTTCTTTTTTTTTTTTTTACATTTAATATACAAACTGCTACACAAACAAAAAGTTGTTTTTTTTTTCAAGTCTAATAGGGTTTTACTCATGAGAGACCGGGTTGCACTGAAATGAAGGTTTTGAGGATTTTGTTGAAGGATCTTGTTAACGTCATCAAAACGTCTTTGGCTTAACTCTGGAGGTTTGGTGTTTCGCCCTAAATGTTTAGTTTTATAAAGTTAAACCTTCCACAAGTCACAGGACAACAAGAAGTCTTTCTTTTTAAAAGAAACAGTATTTTAAGCTGCAGTACCGTATTTTTACCAGGAGGGGCGCTGTGTCCAGTTTGACATGGACACCAGTGACCCCCGTGACCCAAAAATGGAAGAAGCGGTTAAAAGATAATGGATAGATGGATGGATGTACACTGTATTCACTCCATATTTATTACTCACGGCCTCTGTTTGGCCCTAAACAGGACCTAAAGCCACATTTCCTTCAATGCTAACAAATTTAAAATGTTTTTATTGGGTCTTTGTTGCACTTTAGACTCCTGCAGTCAAAAAGTATAGAACAAATCATTAATAGGTTTCTGTTTGTTTTATTATGCTAATTAAAAAACAAAAATTAATATTTTGGGGGTTATTTCTCATTCATTTTTTATCATTAAAAAGAAAAGCTGCTTATATTTCAAACAAATCTAATAGATTTTGACACAAAAATCAAAATAAGCAATTTTTTGTTTGTTTGTTTTTTTATACTGGTTCCTGGTAAGAAAATAAAATTATTCTAGAACATAGAAGAAAACGAACTATCAGGATATTTTAGGTTTATTTAATAACATTTTTTTAAACGATGAGCGGTCCTTTGGGCACGTTTAAAGGGCGGTGGTGTGCCGAAAAGTGCATGCCTGCCGAGATATGCACCCCCTGTCGCTCAAGTGCAGCATGTCGATGACAAAACGGATATAAATATGACCACACCGACGAGGCAGCTTTAAGCAACAACTAATGACATGTAAACGAGGACTTTTATGCAAGATTAATTTTACAAAACACAATTTTGACACGGCGACAGGGGGTGCAATTATCGGCAGGCATGCACTTCTCGGCATACCTGTTATGCCGGAAACCGGGGGTTACCTGTACATCGTTATACTGCTCTATATTGCACCACACTATGCTATACTATACATCACTGTACTATATTATACATAGTTATACTGCTCTATATTGCACACTATGCTATACTATACATCACTATACTATAGTATACATAGTTGTACTGCTCTATATTGCACACTATTATCTACTATACATCACTATACTATATTATACATAGTTATACTGCTCTATATTGCACACTATGCTATACTGTACATCACTGTTCTATATTATATATTGTTATACTGCTCTATATTGCACCACACTATGCTATACTATACATCACTATAGTATATTATACTGTACTTTGTTATACTGCTCTATATTACACCACACTATGCTGTACTATACATCACTATACAGGACTATATTATATATTGTTATACTGTATTGCTCTATATTGCACCACACTATACTATACTATACTATACATCACTATACTATACATCGTTATACTATGCTATACTGCTCACTCCATGCTGTACATATGCTTTACCATAGTAGACTTTGATACTCCACACTATGCTATTGCACTGTACTTTATTAGATTTGTTATCTTTGAATAAATCAGTTTGTGTTTTGCTTTGTGTTTTGATAATGTCTGTTAATATTTGAAAATTAAAGCATGGATCCATTTTACAATCAAAGGCCCAGAGTTAAGCTGCATTCATACTGCTCTCTGGTGGTTGCTGTCCAGCACTGAAATTTAAAAAGAAGTGTTTAAAACATTTTAAAAATTATATATATTTTTAATATAATAAAACATACACAAATCGTCCACTTATTAAACTCAAGTAAAGCCACTCAATAAACAAAATATTTGTATATTTTTTTCTAATAAAACTGCTTCAAACCAAAAATTATTAAGGTTTTCAGTTTTAAACATAAACTACTTCCTGTTTGTGTTTTTCTTATGGATTTATTCTCTATATTAACAAATTCTTTGTCGCTCTGAGTGTGTGCACGAGCTTTAGAGTGTATGTTTTCACTCACTGAGGTGAAGTGGGGGCACATTTACATAAATAAGTAACAAACACAACTCCCCTTCAACCTGTCCAAGATCATATTTGTGAGTTTGGTATTTGTTCCAGCCTTGTTGCACGCACATTTCTCTAAAAACAGTTGCTCTCTTCACTCTGACGCCAAGATTTGGGAATAATGAGGCAGCGTGAAGCTGCTGCTCACATGGGAACTTTCCTGATGGTGGAGGTTTGGGGGTATTGAGGTGCACTGGGCTGAGGCTAATCCTCATTCACCCCCATCCTTCACTCATCCAGCTGGAGCACAAAGAGACCCGCTCACCTCCTTCTGCGTCGCCACCGTGACCTCTGACCCCACGTTTACGGCCGCTGTCCTCAGCTCCTTTATGCCTCCGTCCTGTTATTATCTGCAATATTTACTCCTTTTGATTTTCCTGCTGCTTGTTGTCAACATCCATGCACATCGGCTGTCTGAGAGGAACAACATCAAGAGCTCTTCTCCTCCTCACATGAAACAAAGAGCAAACATCAACTGAGGTGGAAACAAATCAGCACGCGACCAAACAATCATGATGTTTTGATTAAAACAAACAGACATAAAGGTGTATTAAATTACTTAAACATATACAGGTGCTGGCCATAAAATTAGTATATCATGAAAATGTTGCTTTATTTCAGTTATTCTATTCAAAAATGAAACTTATATATTACCGTATATTCTTTCATTACACACATACTTATATATTTCAAGTGTTTATTTATTTTAATGTTGGTGATTATAACTGACAACTAATGAAAACCCCAGATTCAGTATCTCAAAAAATTAGAATATTACTTAAGACCAATAAAAAAATGATGTTTATAGAAAAGTTGGCCAACTGACAAGTATGAACATGAAAAGTATGAATATGTACAGCATCAATACTTAGTTGTTGCTCCTTTTGCCTGGATTACTGCAGCAATGCGTCGTGGCATGGAGTCGATCAGTCTGTGGCTCTGCTCAGGTGTTATGAGAGCCCAGTTTGCTCTGATAGTGGCCTTCAGCTCTTCTGAATTGTTGGGTCTGGTGTATCACATCTTCCTCTTCACAATACCCCATAGATTTAAGGTCAGGTGAGTTTGCTGGCCACTTCAGAACAGGGATACCATGGTCCTTAAACCAGGTGGTAGCTTTAGTCCTGTTGGAAAATGAAATCTACATCTCCATAAAGTTGATCAGCAGCAGTAAACATGAAGTGCTCGAAAACTTCCTTGTACACAGCTGTGTTGACCTTGGACCTTAAAAAACACAGTGGACCAACACCAGCTGATGACATGGCCCCCCCAAACCATCACTGACTGTGGAAACTTGACACTGGACCTCAAGCAACATGGATGCTTCTCCTCTCTTCCTCCAGACTCTTGGACCTTGATTTCCAAAGGAAATGCAACAGTTACTTTCATCAGAGAACATAACTTTGGACCACTCAGCTGGAGTCCCAGGGGAGATACTTCTGATCCTGTCTCTTGTTCAAGAGTGGCTTGAAACAAGGATTGTGACAGCTTGTGACCCTTGTCTTGCATACGTCTGTGTGTGGTGGTTCTTGAAGCACCGACTCCAGCTGCAGTCCACTCTTTGTGAATCTCCCCCACATTTTGGAATGGGTTTTATTTCACCATCTTGTCCAAGCTGCGGTTATCCTTATTGCTTGTACACTTTTTTCTACCACATTGTTTCCTTCCCTTGGCTTCTCTGTTAATGTGCTTGGACACAGAGCTCTGTGAACAGCCAGTCTCAATGACTTTTGTGTCTTGCCCTCCTTGTACAAGGTGTCAGTGGTCGTATTTTGGACAACGTTCAAGTCAGCAGTCTTCCCCATGATTGTGTAGCGTACAGAACTAGACTGAGAGACCATTTAAAGGCCTTTGCAAGTGAACTGAATTAATGAGCTGATTAGAATGTGACACCAGGTGTCTTCATTTTTTAACCTTTTCACAATATTCTAATTTTCTAAGATACTGAATTTGGGGTTTTCATTAGTTGTCAGTTATAATCATCAACATTAAAAGAAATAAACATTTGAAATATATCAGTCCGTGTGTAATGAATGAATATAATATACAAGGTTCACTATTTGAATGGAATTACTGAAATAAATCAACTTTTTCATGATATTCTAATTGTATGATCAGCACCTGTATACAGGTGCTGTGTACAAAATTTTGATCCACCACATGTAGCACATGTGGTGTGTATAACAAATAAAGAACCTTGAATCCTTGAATATTGACTGGGTCAACAAAACTTGAAACATCAAAGTTTATGCTCAAGAATCCAGGTAAAACTCCAACAAAGTTAGGGCAGCTCATCTGTACAGCTTCTTTTTTTGTTGAAATGTTTTATCCTTCATCCAAAGGACTTCGTCTGTCCAAGGAGCCACAACAAACTCAGTCCCCCAAGGAGCACACTCACATCATGAGCCAACCAGTTCTTGAAGTCCTTTGGATGAAGGTCAAAATGTCTCAACAAAAAAAGAAGCCGTACAGATGACCTGACTTAACTTTGTTGGATTTTTGCCTGGATTATTGAGCATGAACTTTGATGTTCTGAACCACTTTGGCCATGGCTGCCTCACTGGAGTCGACGGAGGAGAGGGCGGACCCCAGAAACCATCTTATCACCAGCAAGCTGATTGGTCCACTATGAGTGTGCTGCTTGTGGGAGTGAGTTTGTTGTGTCTCCTCAGACTGATGAAGTCCTTTGGATGAAGGCCGAAACATCTCAACAATGAAAGAAACCTTTCAAATGACCTGTCTAAACTTTGTTGAATTACTTGAAACATTTACCAAGTTTTTCCTCTTTCTTGATAAAAAAGACAGTGTATCTGTATTTATGTTTAAAACCTGCATTTGTTTATCAGTAACTAAGTTGTCAAGTCAGCAGATCCCAAAAGGAACCACAATAAAACATAAAAGATTTAATTTGATAAAACAAGCCTTATTTGTCCTCATACCATTCACATGACGGGTTCTAAACTTTCAGCAACAGGATTTAATAAGATTGCTGTGTGACTCAGATGAGCACCTTATTTAGTTGTTTTCTGTCTGAGCCGAGTGTCACAGTTTGAATCCACCCGTGTGAGAGATCAACCACAGGCTGCAGCAGACGCTGACAGACCACAGATCCCAGACATCCCTCTGAAGTCCTTCCATCTTTGAACCCTGTGGCTGTTTGCTAATGTTTACGTCAAAGCTGCATCCAGAGAGGATTAAAAAGGTTCATCCTTTGATCTGCAGACGTTGTGAGTGATTGAGACACTTTTGCTTCATGGCACATTTGCAGATGTCTTGTCTCACAGCTTTTCAAGTGGCTTTTTGAGAGGAACAAGTTGTTCTGTGTGTGGGAGAACGTGAGAAGATCTGCAGGCAAGAGAAATGGGTTGGATCCCTCGGGAGATGCAAGGCGTGTAAAGCCTGAACTATTTATTCAGGTACTGCGTTTTTGTTTGTTGGTTTCTGTCAGGAACAGGGGAATTTTTTATTCTGAATCAACTTTTTGTTATTGTTTTTAACAGTATTCTTGAAAACGCAGTTGTTTCAAGAAATGTTTTCATCCACATGGAAACGCAGGAAATACTGAATTCTGCAGTAACTATGCCACGCCTTCATAGGGCGCTCTAACGCTGCCAGGTACCTGAACTCTGCAAAGTCATTTTAGTAAACTTTATGGTGGCTAAATAATGTAAAGAAAATATAAAAAGTGTTCTATGTGTTAAACTGAATGCAAATTACTTTCAAATAAACCACAGTCCGTTCTCACTCACCATGGTTAACCAATGCTTACTGCTACTTCCTGTCTGACAGGAAGTTGTACCCATAATCATTTATACAGTATAGCCCTCATGAAGAAGGTTGATACTTTTAAGCAATATAAAAACTAGAAAGCATAGCCTCCTCAAATGATGGGGTGGCCATTTTACATACTGTATATGTTGGTGGCCATCTTGATTTTTGACATGGCAACCTGGTTTTGGATAGTGACCTTTTTTATGCCTACATGCAAACACACACCACAATGGAAGTTAAAATTGTTGCTTATTTTTCTAAGTTATTCAATTCACGAGATTTACATATATGCATATACAGTGGCAGCCATCTTGGGTTTTGACATGGCAATACAATTTTCAACACCTTTCTTACGTCTAGATGTAGCTACACACCAAAAAGTGGACACCTCACTTATTTTTCAAGTTATCACACTCACAACATGGACGGACAGAGGGTATTTCCATTTCCTCTCTGCGACAGGGGACAAAGAGAACAAGGGACACAAGATCAAGAACCAAATCCTCTTTGTGCTTGGACAATGAAGTGGAACTTCTACTTGGGGTCACTTTAAACTATTGTATTATTGACGTGGGGTCACATTGGTCCAAATACGGGGACATAATGGACACTTCAGGTCCAGTGTGAAGCAAGGGACAGCTAAATGGAGGGATTTCCTCATGATGTTTAACACACCAGGTGTTAAACTCTTTATACAAAAGTGTTGCTTTTTAAAAATTGTTCCCATTTCTCATGTTTTTTAAGTGTACATGTGCATATTTTTCTGTATTGTTTGTTTTTTGTATTGTTGCCAGTAAAGTGATAAAACTGTTTTTGACCTTAGATTGATTGGTTTTAAGGGTTTTAAGGCTGTTATTGTTCATCAGCCTTGTCTGTTGAACAGGACATCGAGGTTTTGCTGTAGTTGAGAAACTAGCTTCTGCAGAACAAACACAATATTGTTGTGAGAGCGTCAGGCTTGGGGTCATAGATTAGGCAGGGAGTGAGCTCATGACATCATTGTTTACGAAAAGAAAAATGTCCACACAAAAATACAAAAGTGATGTTTCAAGACTTTCTTTCTATCCAGTTTTGAAAAAGACATTAAAGGGCTACAAAATCTTCATTTCCTTGTGGATAACAGTGAAAAAACTAGCTGAAATGTGTGTGTTAACTCTCTCAGCACAGCAGAAATGACCTCACAACACAATTTAAACATGAAACCTCTGGAGACAGAAGGTCATAAAACTTTTGACATTCTGGCCATGTTATTATCAACATTTCTTTCATCCAAACCTAATCAATGATTTAACTGGTCTGCAGGGAGTTTTAAATGGTTGTGTCTGTAGGAAGTGAAGGTGAAGTTTGGAAGTTGTGAGTCACCTCCAGGTTGATGAGCTGCTCCTGCGTTCTCCCCCATGGATCAGCCACCTCCCATTCTGAAATTTAAAACTTCAGTGAAGCCAAAATGTTGACGCTGGTAGTGAAAACTTGTTCCATCTCTCCTCGGACGGACAGGATTGACTGATCCTCATCAGTGGGACCACCTCTAATCCGGAGCATCCAGGTGTGTGTGTTAACACAATGCCAAGATGGGACGACATCAGCAATGACCTCAGAGAAGCAGCTGTTGTTGTCCATCAACATGGGAAGGGTCAAAGGTCATTCCCAAACCATCTAGAGTCCATTGTTCTGCACAGAAAGAAATGTTTTTCACAAGTTGAAAACATTTAAAGAGCTGACAGTTTTCACCGCAGATTCACCCGGAAGGTCAGGCCGTGCAGTAACTCTACTGGCCTCAGTCAGCAGGTCAAAGGTCATGGCGTATTTTCACTAAAACAATATGGTAGCTCAACTTAGGTTTGGAAAGTTTCATCTGAAGGAACCACAAGACTTCTGGACCAAAACCAGACCAGAGGGCAGATGTTTACCCAGAATGCACTGCAGCAAACAGCCCCAGCTGTCAGCACGGTGGTGGAGGCTGATGGTTTGGGCTCCTGTCAGTCACCGAGTGGACCAGAACTCCTCTGCGGACCAAAGGGTTCTGGAGTCAGATGAGTCCATCTGTCCAACAGTTGATCTGGACCAAACTGGGTCCAACAGAACCATGATCCCAAACACAGCAGCTGATCCACAACAGATTGGGTCAGAAAGAACAGACCCAAGGTGCTGCAACAGTCTAGTCAGAGTCCAGAGCCTCAGCCTGACTGAAACACTGTGGTGGACCTTCAAAAAGCTGAGCAGAACCCTCCATAATGGAAAAAAGAGTGGACCAGAACTCCTCCACCAGAACCATGAGGGACAAACAGAAAACCACTGAAGGTTCTGCTGCTGAAGGAGGTTCTACAAGCTGCTGGATCAGGACCTGGAACCAGGTTTTGTTCACTTGAGGACTGAACACATTAGAACCTGAAGTGTGTGTGTCTGAAACCCATAAAACTGGTGGATGGTGGACTCAGCCACACCTGTTGGGCTGAAAACAGCTTCTTCTGGATAATCTCCTTAATTTCTCGCAGCCTAAACATCATGACGGCCCTTCATGGACCCATCATGTTGAACTTCACATCGTCGGCCCCGCTGGGTTTCTCGTCTTCACAAATAAAACATTTCTCTTCTCGCGGTTGTTTCACAGTTAATCCGGAGTCTGAGCCGTCAATCTGCGGCGCTGAGCTCTTCAGACCGAAACAGTAGAGCGTTTCAGGAGACGGCTGTTAATAGTCTCGTTGTGGTATTTGGTTATAATTTGCTGTGAGAGGAAGCAGATGTTCTGCATCGCTTCCAGGGACGACGAGGAGGGGCGGAGATGTTTCGCTCGTGAATCAGGACAGGATGGTGGCGACACAGAGCTGAAGCCCTGCGTGAACACTTGGTCCGGGGGGAGGCATCGACTCTTGAACAGAACACTTTGGGAATGTTGTAAAAGAACCTGCATGACTCAGAGAATCCAACGTACCGGCAGAACAGTAGCTGTTGTTCTGAAGGTTTCCTGTCCTGCTCTGAGCGTGGCGTGAGTGACCCTTATCTTCAGTTTGGGCATGTCTTATACACATAATGAAAAACCTTCCGTGCAAAACCTCTTGAGCTCCATTTGCACGTGGGTCTCGTTACAAGCGTCGTCCGACCTCTCTTCCCACAGAGCAGCTGTTCCCGTGGTAACGGCATCAGCGGCCCACAGCGACTGACCATCAGGAAGTGTGGAGGAGTCCGGGTCAGTGGGAGCTTCTGTGTGGGAAGGGTTGTGTTCCCAGCAGGAGGGAGACCTCCACGTCATCCAGACAAAGGGGTTTTCCATGTTTTGATGTGGGATTGTTGTTCAGTGGTTCAGTTCCATGCACGTTCCACGCACGGCCCCGGCAGCTTAGCTTTATTTCCTCTATTTTTCTCCAGGCCCGTCCATTGTGTGCTGAACTGTTTCCACCCAGCCAGGTTTGACCTGAAGTATTTATCCGAAATGTTTCTGTTAAAAAAGAAAAAGCCATCATATTTATTTATTTAAACTGCAGCATAAACAAAATCCGAAGGTTTATTTTTAAGGTATTTAATGTGTGAGCGCTGCGTCAGCATTATTACAGTTTTATTTATTTATTTTCTTTGCAGTCGAACTACTCTTAAAAATCTTTGTGCTGTTTTTAGCTGTTCATGCAGCAAATCATTTAGCTCGTTCAGGACATCACAGCTATGACTTTTGGTTTTTGTAACTTGTATACTTTTCAAAAATATTCAACTAAGGAATGGAGAACCTTTCAAACCTGTGCTTCCTGAAATCTACTTCTGCATATTTGCTTCATGTTTTAGCTTTTAGCTGCTGTTTCATCTGTTCATCTGATAATGTTTTGCAAATAATACAATATTTTGCATATAAGGGGGAGTGGTGGCGCAGATAGAGAAGGCGGGTCTGTGATCAGAAGGTCATTGGTTTGACTCCCCGGACTGACAACATCAAAATGGGAAAGGTGAAGCACCCACACCTGCCTCCACCCTCGTTTGCCCCACTCTGGGCCCTTGAGCAAGGCACTTACCATCTGCTCCCCTGGGGGCCCTAGATGGCAGCTCCGATGAATCCAAACAGCTACTTTAGGAATAAACTCTGCAGTCGTTCACTTTCTCTGGATGGTATTAATCTGACCTCCAGTTCTAATGTTAATAATCTTGGTGTTATTTTTGACCAGGACATGTCTTTTACCCCCCTCATTAAAAACATTACCAAAACCCCTTTCCTCCACCTGCGTAATATTTCTAAAGTTAGAAACGTCATGCAATGAGAACTGAGACGAGAAGTGGATTTAAATTATGAAAACAGCAACTTTTTTGCTGCTTACACTCATAGTTAGGAAATGTTGGATTGTTGAAATATTTTTAAAATGCATAACTTTCTAAAGATGGTCTCTTTCTGAGCCATAACTACTGTTGGTGAACGGCATCATGAAGGACCCTCCACAATCTCGGGGTTCAAGGCAGGTGGTTCTGATTTGAATTCTGAACATGTTCAAACGAGTTTCTCTTAACATCATCCCATAGTTAACACGGTTGTCTCAAACACACCTGAAAATTGATGCTTACTCACCTTCTGTTGTTTCTCAGAAGATCCTTCCTTGGAGTGTGGCTACATATAGCCACAACAAAGGTTCCTGTCAAAAATGGAGTTGCCACGTCAAAAGCCAAGATGGCCACCACCATATACAGTATATGTTTATACTCTTGTACAAGAGTCTTTGAGGCTCAATGGGAACTAACCTGTATAAATAAAGGTTTAATAATAATGTAAACCAGCTATATTGCTTAAAAGTATAGTTTCCTTAAATGATTGGGATGGCGTGTATGGTGGCAGAGTATTAATTTATAGGAGCCAAGGCCACCATTGTCCACCCCCTGGCTCTGCCTCTGCCCTGCCTCTAACAAGCAAAATAAATAAATAACCTGCAGCATCTGCTTTTCTCCACAGTGTAACTCCTAACCACTTTAATATCTTATAATAAAACCATTAAGGTTCTCTGTTCCATTCCAGTACAGAAAAAAAAACACATCTTGAAAACTACAAACATTCAATATTCAAATCTCTCAGCAACGGGGGACATTAGTGTACCACTTATTTATCTGGTCTCCTGCCAAATCTTAGTAGTCCTTGGTACTCTGAACCCTGGGCTTCAAGTTCCTCGGTGTTCACATCACTGAGGTTCTGTCCTGGACATTACATACAAACACTGTGGTCAAGAAAGCCTAACAAAGACTCTACTTCCTAAGAAGACTAAAGAAGTTTGGTACGAACACAAGCATCCTCACTATCTTCTATTGGTGCACCACTGAGAGCCTGCTGACAGGCTGCATCACAGGGTGGTATGGGAACTGCACCAGTAAGAGCTGGAAAGGACTACAAGGTGGTGCAAACAGCAGAGGACATCACTGGTAGCAGTCTCCACACCATCCAGAACATCTACCACAGCTGATGTCTGCGTAAAGCACACAGCATCATTAAGGACCACACCCACCCAGCACAATGACTCTTCCATCAACTGCCCTCAGGCAGACGATGCAGGAGTCTGTCATCATGTACAAAAAGACTAAAGGACAGCGATTACCCACAAGCTGTCAGATTACTCAACTTTCAATAAATAACACTGAACAACTGGAAGTAACAATGCACCAAGCCACATCTGTGACAATTAATATGACTAATATTAGCTGTGGCAGCTAATATGTTTATTGTTTATTGCTGCTGCATTATGTGGCTGTATCATGTGTCATTACCTTACATCATAATTTATTTCAGTGTTACTACCTGTGCAATAACCTGTCGCACAACCTGTGCAGTTTGTGTTAATGTACAATATATATCATGTGCATTTTAGCTTATATACCTTGACAAATTCATAATACTTGGGCTGTTGTATTCTACCATGTTGTTGTTTACTATCTCTCTTTAGGACCTTGTAAATATTATATTTGTTTTTCACTTTTTGGTACTTTTTTTTTTTTTACCTTTATTACATGTTTTATTATTTTCTTGTTTGTTCGTTCTTGGTTTTTCTTTTAACGAGTCAAATCTGTTCTTCTCACCCTGAACATTTCATTTACTGTTGACATGCATATGACAAAAAAACACAAATGAATAACTACAAACGTGACACTAATTACACTTTATAAATGCAGCTGGACGGATTTGGAGCAGATGGTATTTTTCATCAGCAGTCTGGTTTTAGACCTGGACAATCCATTTTTTGAGAAGAGTGTCCCAGGTAACTGGTTCTGCAGGGCAGGTTTAAACTGGTCTGAGGGCTGAGTGAAGGAGGTGTTCAGGTTTTAACTCAGAGGTTGTAGCGCGCTGTCATCATATGATGAACAATGATCCCTGAAGACTTGTGGTTCAACTCAGCCTTATAGGGTAGAAAGTAATCAGCTGTTCCCAGTGCAGCTGATTGGGAACAGCTGATTCATCCAGGCAAATTCATGGCCAACTTATCAGCTCCTGCAAAAAGTAGTAAAGTGGTAAAAACAACAGACAAACAGGAATCCTAACACTTCATTAAATCACAAACATGGTGGTGGCTGCTGAGGTGGTACTGGGGACGGTGTGGGCGGTGGAAGACAAAATAATGTTCACGGCCAAGAATGAAATAATGTCAAAGGCCAAGATTAAAACAATGCACTAAGAATGCAGTTTTATGAGCTGTACGCCCGAAATAAGCCATGGTTTTTAAATATGGCTGATTTAAATTCAGCCACAAGACTCACTGGTCACTTGGTCACAAACACCAGTTTTTTGTGACATGAAAACAGAAAGTTTGAGTTTTCTTTCTCACATTTTTGAGTCACCAACTCGTCTCCAGTGAAAGGAATTCTTTGTCAGACCTTCAGGCTGACGTTACATCTCGACTTAACTAATTTTACGTTCACTAGGTGTTGAAAGTGACAAATGTTGTAGCCATTAACTTGTTGGTATTGTGTTGTAGGGTAGTTTGAACAAGGAGTCTACAAACAAACAAACAATCTGCACGGTCTGATCCGTAACGTCTTCTGGCTGACTGTATCGTTGGGTTGAGAGGCGTTCTTCCTGAACGGTCTGACAGCTCATCACAGATATCTTAACCAACAAGTCGTGTTGTGCAAGATGTTCGCACAGATCCAACTGGGTCCGGTCCAGAACTTGCTGTCAGGTCCAACATTTGGACAGTGGACAGTTTGTCCTCGGTCTTTGGCAGAATCGGAACATTTGATCCATCCAGCTGTTCACATCAATCAGTGGCATTAAATGTGTTGTTTTTCAATCAGACAAGGCAGCAGTGGAGTCAGCGACGCGCCTGCAGGACTTTAGATCAGACCGGACACTCCAGATGTTCTGTCTGACGTCAGCGGACTTCATCCTGCAGCTCGGCGCTGTTTGTTCAAACCAGGAAACAGAACACCTGCAGACAGACCGGGGAGCACGACCTGAGCTTTATTAACAGGTGATGACAACTCTGTGTGTGTGTGTTGTGTGTGTGTGTGTCCTTGTTTATGCTACTTTGTAAGGCCCATTTTTTCTAACTTATACTACACTGTGAGGACCAACTGCTCCTTATGGGGCCCGGGCTTTGGGCCCCATAAGAAGAAGTCCCGTTGGTGGGTAGGGGTTAGGTTTAGAACTAAGGTGTGATTTGAGGATATGTTATGTTTAGGTTTAGTTATGTACTGGTAATGGTTAGGTTTAGGGTAAAGTTCAGGGTTAGGCTATAGAAACGAATGAAAAATGAATGGAAGTCATTGCAAAGGCCCCATAAAGATGGCAAAACAAACCTGGGTGTGTGTGTGTGCGTAACACATTAGGCCTTTTGTTACAAACATAATGTGAAACTAAATAAACAGGTAGTTTAAAGAGTAACTTTTAATTTATGTTGCTGTATTTTTCCTCATTGAGTCATCAAGTTGCTCGATAATCTTCAAGTTTCTCAATAAAGAGTCCAGTTGTTTCAACACAAACCACCAGGTCAAAACTTGACCGTGAAATCCAAACTGAATCAGGTCCAGCAGATCCAGGTCTGAACGAACAATGGTTTCCTTGTTTTATTTTGTGAAATTGTTTAAGTTAAAAATAACGATTCATTGGAGAAAATGTCAAAGTTCATGCTTAATAATTCAGGTAAAAATCCAACAAAGTGAGTCCGATCTTCTGGACAGTTTCTTTTTTTGTCGAAACGTTTCGTCCTTTATGCAAAAAACTTCATCAATCCGAGGAGCCACAACAAACTCAGTCCCATAAGGTTCTTACTCACATAGTGGGCCAACCAGTTTTACGGTGA
>JARVGQ010000759.1:11071436-11081722 GCA_031762355.1 Hypsolebias martinsi | reverse complement strand
TGGATGGATGGATGGATGGATGGATGGATGGATGGATGGATGGATGGATGGATGGATGGATGGATGGATGGAGTTGCTGTTTAGTAGTTTTATTTTTCCTATGGTTTTCCCTATAGCTCGCCCTTCGTACATCACCGTGGCTGTGTGCACTGTCATCAGTGTGGCAGTGATGGCTGCAGCCGTCGTGATCTACATCAAGTTTAAAGTCGACATCGCCCTTTACTTCAGAGACGCTCTTGGCTGCCGAAGCAGTAGCTCAGGTGGGACTGGAAACCCCTAAACTCTCCTTTTTACACCTCTTACACAGTTTGTACACTCACTGAAGATATTTTTGTCTTAACAAAGATTATTACTACGTTACACTGCGTTTGTCCTACAACATCAGAACGATCGAGTTGTGTGAACGCTGAGTCAGCACTCATACATTCCTATAGTTTCTTCTACGCAAACCTTGTCCACATACTTTGTGCTGTTTTAACCATTGATATAACAAAACATTCAGCACCATTAGGAATAGTGTTAAATTACATTTCATATTTGTAATAATTATACTTTTTGAATTACTTAATTTTATTAATTTATTTAAGATTTAATTTTCTCCATTTTTTTTAACCACTTAGCATTGTCTGTTCCTTTTAGCTTTTAGACACAATTATCAAATTTTATCTATTGTTGCTGGTTTTAGCATCGGTTTGGTAATTTTTACATCTTTTATAGCAATTTTAGCGTTAGTATCGTTGAAGTTCATTTTAGCCTTAGCTTTTGTTTGGCTATTTTTATCCACCATTTGACTGATTTGCATCTGTTTAGATTATTTTTTGCTGCTTCATTTTAACATGTTTTAGTTTTAGCATCTGTTTTGCTTAATTCGTCCAGCGTTTTGATAATTTTTTGTATTTTTTATGTTAAGTTTACCTTTATCAAATGGTTTGCTAATTTTAGCAATTTGGTGCTAATTTGGGTTTTAGCATTGTTTTGCAGTTTTTAGTTTTAGCATTTTTGTTGTTAGTTTTAACAAATTCACTTACTATTTACTGTTTAACAACAGTTAGTTAATTTGACTTTAGTCTTGGTTTCCTGTTTTACCATCTTTTATGCTGATTTTAACTTTAGCATCTATTTAGCAACTTTTAACTTGCTTTGCTAATCTGAGCATCGTTATGCTAATTTTAGCTTTAGTATTGATTTAGCTATTTTAAGCTTTAGCATCTTTTTAGCCATTTTAACCACTGTTAAGCTAATTTTAGCATCTTTTCTGCTAATTTAACCTTTAATCAACAGTTTTCCTGAACGTTTAGCCACTGTCTTGCTGATTTTGGCTACTTAGCATTTTTACAGAAAATACAGTTTCTCCAGGTGACGTTTGTTACATTTTCCCCAGACATCATGTTTTGTGTTTATCGGGTAGCATTATGTGTTCAGCAAAATGATCTTCTGTATTGGTTTACATGTCTAGATGGAAAAAGCTACGATGCGTTTTTGATGTGTTATAAGAGCGACGCTGATGGAGGACTGGATGAAGACGACAGAAGATGGTTGGAGGGAACTTTGGAGGAGCGATTTGGTTACAAGTTGTGTCTTTATGATCGAGATGTTTTACCCGGTCAAGGTGAGTCCAAACAACAGCTGAGTAAAAGTCAGTGAGATGAAGTTCATCCTGACCGCTTGTTTCCCTGCAGCCGAAGCAGAAGCGGTGTTGGACTCCGTAGGGCAGAGCCGGGCTGTAGTTTTGGTTCCCTGCTCTCCAGATCCTGGACCAGGAACCGCTCTGCTGAGCGCCATCCACGCAGCACTGGTGGAGAGGCGGACTCGCCTGATTTTCATTGACACGGCGCAGACGGAGGGGTCCAGGTCCAGCTCGTTACCGGCGGCTCTGCAGCTTCTCAGTGAGGCCGGAGACTGTGTCACCTGGAGGGGCAGGACACCTTCCTCCTCTTCATCCTCTTTCTGGAAGCAGCTACGCTACCACCTTCCGGCTCCGCAGCGTGAACAAAAACAGACGTACCAGCTTTTGCCATAAAGCTGCTACAATGCTCCTCTTTTTTAAAACACCCTGAGTTCAGCGTCTTTTTTTATTTGAAACTTTTTGTTTTGTCACATTATGTCATGCAACTCTTGAAGCTGTTACTGCATTAGTTGAAGCTGAAGTTATTGTGAACTGCACGACATATTTTATATTAAAACTGGACTAAAATCAAACCAAATGTGCCATTAATTACTTGAGTTGAGTCTGTCTGTTAGCAAAATATTTCACCAGTCACTGGACCAGTTTTGTCAAAACTCTCAGGAAGGAATCTTTTGATGTACATGATGGAGCCAGTCCAGTTTTAGGTGGCTGCTACCGATTATCAAACCTGGGAAACACAAAAATGGCTACACCTGCCAGTTTTACAGAAACTGAGACAGACATGAAGTAGTTTTACTGTAAAATGGTTTTAGATGCTATTAAAATGAGCTAGTAGCTGCACTGAATATCTGCAGTTATGGGACAAAGAATATCCGCCCTCTTTTAGTTTAAAGGTTTTATGACAAACATTTAAAGTGTGTGTGTTCCAGCCTTTCTGCTCTGGAGCATTCGCGTGTGTTAACACTATGCCAAGATGGAAATCCATCAGCAATAACCTCAAAGAAGCAGCTGCCCATCAATCTGGGAAGGATCAAAAGCCATTTGGAGTCCTTTGTGCTGCAGAGAGAAAGATTATTCACAAGTGGAATTCATTTCAGACGGCTGACTGACTTCCCAGCAGATTCACCCTGAAGGTCAGACCGTGCAGTGACGCTACAGGCTTCAATCAGCAGGTCAAAGGTCATGGCTTCTTCCCCCCCTCAATAAACAACATGGTAGCTCAACTTAGGTTTGGAAAGTTTCATCTGAAAGAACCACACGACTTCTGGACCAGAACCAGACCAGAGGGCAGATGTTTACCCACAATGCATTGCAGCAAACAGCTTCTCCCAGCTGTCAGCACGGTGGTGGAGGCTGATGGTTTGGGCTCCTGTCAGTGGACCAGGAACTCCTCTGCAGACCAAAGGGTTCTATGTAAAACAGATGAAGCTGGAGGGACGAAGCAGCTGTGGATCTACAGACTTGGGTATTCACTGCAACCACTTTGGTGTGATAGTAGCTGAGATTCATCTCCAACACATATTCTGAGCACGTGACAGGTCGTTTATAGATTTATGTTTAAGACGGCGGCGTTCAATTTGAAATCCTCGCTAGTTAACTTTTTGGGTGCACGTTTAAACTCGTGGAAGGGTCCTGACGATCCAGACTTCATGTCTTAAAGACTGAAAAGAAAAACTCAACTCTTCTAAGAAAAGATGAACACAAAGGAAGTGACTAACAAATGCTGGTTCCACTGAAATCATGTTCAAACTCAAGCAAACAGGAAACCCTGTGATGCAGCTCGCTGTACGATCTCCATGTCCTGTGAAAATAATCTACCGCAAGAGTCACAGCTAGAGAGAGAACCTGCAAACGATGGAGGGGAAGCAAACAGGAGCAGGGGTGCACCAGTAATCTCAGATGGTTTTCTGTATCGACAGCATCGACCAGCTGAAGAGTTGAAGACGGAGCATGCAAGCTGGAGTCGCGCTGCTTTATTTCATCTTTCCAGTCATCTCAGGAAGCTGCTGCATGAAAAACCATCATAGGAAACCAGCAGGTAGTTCATTTGATTCTCACAGACACATTCGAAACAAAGCTTCACTTCTCGTGAAACACGATTCAGCTCAGAGCGATTTTCTATTGTGTGTCTGCACATCTTTAATATGCAAACGAAGAAATGGTGAAAACGTTTTTTTTTTTAACAAAGAAATGCTAAAATAGTGCAGAGATGATTAATTTTTGCGTTGCAGTCATGTTTCAAACTGTTTGACTTTAGTTAGTATCTAAGGAGCCTTCGAGTTTTCTGTCAGCCTGTTTAAACGGACCAGGATGGTTCTGTTCTGTTCACCATGATCAAGAAATGAGGAGCTCAGGAAGAAGATTGAAGATGTTCATGTAGAGAGCAACTCAAGGCTAGGGGCCAAATGTGGCCCTTGTTGACATCTTATCTGGCCCAAAGATGTAATTTTAAATGTAAAATACTTTTATCACTTAAATATTTTCAGTGATCTTTGGTTATAATGTCAAAAGTGCAACAGAGAACGTCAAATGAGGCAGTCAAACTCGTGGAGAAACCTGCAACCAAGAAAAGATGTTTGGTATCTAACTTGAGTTCATGTAGATTCTGAAACTGGCCCTTAGTTTCCAAAAGGTTTTAATTTCCACCCCCTTTTGTACATATGTTTGACACCCCTGATGTAGAGGAAAAGTCAGCTGTGAAATTAGTTTTGTTCCTGTTTTTATGTTTTATTTGTGTTTTCAACAAACATGACCACTTCTAACAAAATAAATCTTAAAAATCCTTCAAACTGTTTTTAACTTGGTCAGAAATGTTTCAGATGCTTCACAGTCACTTTACTGAAACCAACCCTATTGCAATCCATTGTAACTGCATGTTTTTAAATCACATATTTATCATCCGTGGCAAAACACGGCCTTATTGACAGATCGACAGGAGTAAAGTTTTAGAAAATAAAAAATAATGGTAATTTAACTTTCATGTCCAACACTGGGCCAACTGGGCAAGACGCATGGGAGTGGGGGTTGTGGAGGGTCTTCTCTAAAATCTTCAAAACTGGAACTTTTGAGGGGGAAAAAAAACTGTTTGGAGATTAAAAAATAAAAAAAAAAAAAAAACAAGCAAATAATCTGTTTTGTTTTCCTTAATCACCATAAATTGTTGACTTATTAAAAAAACGGAATTGAGGTCTTTTGCACAACTGAGGCTCTTAAAATACTAAAATGTATAAATAAGTAATTTAAATGTAATATTTTTATTTCAGACTAAAATAGCTGGACAAGGTTGGACAAGGTATGATGGATTAAAAATATTAATAAATGGTATTTCAGCAGTTATAACGTGGTTGATTCCCCCACTGAGGAAACTTGTCATAAAGTTAAAGGACAGTTTGAGGTTGAAGGTCAAATCTGCTCACACAGGCTCATGTTCGTGCTGCTGTTCGGCATTTTTTTTATAATACAGTTCTTAGCGTATTTTTAGTTGACGTTTTTCTTAGTTCATATCTTATTGCTGTTTTCCTTTTACATTTTAATACTTTTGTTGGATGTAACTGGGACCCTGTGTACACAATTTCATTCCACCACATGTACCACATAGGGTGTGTATGACAAATAAAGAACTTTGAAGCCTTGAAATCTGCCATGTCCAAGCAGCTTTATGCTTCTGTGACCACAGGTACAAGGTTCAAGGGACTGCTGCCAACCTTCCAGGACGTGGACGCAAGAGGAAATGCGACCCAAGGTTGCAGCTTACAGAAACTCATTACGTCTTAAGACACCTTTAGGTCACAAACACAAATGAAACAGAAATAAAATAAAACTCGTGTGCAGGTGTTCAGCAGCGGCAGCACTACCGAGCTGTGGAGGGGGAGACGTTCATGATGCCGTGCAGGAAATCTGGTGACAAACTCACCAAGTGGTTCAAGACAGACGAAGGCAAAGAGGGACAGGAGAGCTCATCCTTTGACTGTAAACGAAAGTTTGTTGTAGAAATGAAACACTCTGGAACCTACAACAACACCAGGTAAAAAAAATACATCTTGGTTTAAAACACTAAAGATTTTTATCACAGTACTTTACATCAAAATAAAATTATTAAAGGGTTTTATTGCAATCTGATTTTAAATACATTCACTTTTTTGTCTAAATGATGTAAATTGTTGCATATTTGTACTTTTGTTGGCAGCATACTTCTGACTCTGCAGGTTGTGGAGAAAATGAGCCTGAGCTGCTTTCAGCCGAAGGAGAGCAGCGTAACGCTGCGAGCGCACGCCGGCGGGCGGATCAGCTGCCCCGGCCTCGCCTGTGGTAACAACACAAGCGTCGTTTGGTACAAGGTGAGGTTCATGCGGGTGCAAAACGATGCGTGGGTCCCACCTATGCGAGGTTCTCACGTCGTGTGGCTTCTTCCAGGAAAACAAAGCTGTGTCTGAACAGCAGAGGTCCTCCTGTGAGGAGGGGGGGCTGCTGCAGCTCTGCACCGTCTATCCAGAAGACTTTGGTTTGTTTTTCTGCGACAGACAAATAACTGAAGGAGGGGTCACATGGACCTTCAGGAGGCCCGTTAACGTCACAGTCGTACGTAAGTGCTGCTCGTAGAAGAAAGTCCGGTTCTTTGAACGTCACTTCTGTGCAGTGAAGACTTGAAGACGTTTCACCTCTGAGCCACCTTCTGACCTGCAGGACCTCCCAGGCTTCACTCTCTGTTACATTTGTTACAACATGACAACCAGCGTGAGTTGCTCTGCAGTCTCCATCCAGGTTCAGATAAGACCATGTTCCTTGAGACAGTCTGTGGGGGGGGGGGGGGGTGCTGCCGGAATAAAGGGTGCCCCTGGGTTGGTTTCAAGAGCTATCTGGTCCCTGCAGAACCAAAGCAGGAGATGTGTCTTGGCACAAAGTCAAACTCATCTTTGGTGCAGGTTGGACTCCTCAAGATCTGCACCTTATCTTTGATCCCGTTTGTGGTCTTCGTGGACAGGAGCTCAAGGCCCAGTCGTGGAGAGGAGGGTGTCTGGTTCTGGAACCTGCAAGGTCTGCTTTATGCAGATGATGTGGTTCTGTTGACATCCATGACCATGGTTCTCGACAGGAAACTGGTGGAACGACCCCTCTGGGTCAGGTGGAGGACTTCAATATCCGATGGAGCAGGAGATGGATCTATGGATCCGGGCCTCCTCCTCGCTAATAAGGGTGTTGCTTTGGTCAGTGATGGTGAATAAAGAGCCGAGTCTAAAGACAAAGCTCTGGATTTACTGGTCTGTCTACTTTCTATCACCTGTGGTCCTGAGGTTTGGATCAGGACTGAAAGAACCAGATCCTAGATCAGGGCTATTCAACTGGCGGCCCGCGGGCTGGAAATGGCCCGTGAGTGACCTCAATCCGGCCGACCAATGACTTTTTTTTTGGGGTGGGGGTCTGGGTTTTTTATTGCCTTTATGATTCAATGCAACACAATAAACAAGTTTAAAATGTAACAGATCGTTGTAAAACGGTTTATTTACATAATAACTTTAATCGCTGGATGTCCAGCCCCTGAGCAGTTTAGTCGAACAGACTAGATCCAAGCGGCTGAAATGGTCTTAGAGTGGGGGCTCAGCCTCAGAGACATCATCAGGGGAAGCTCAGAGTAAAGCTGCTGCTCCTCTGCAGCAAAAGGAGTCAGTTGAGGAGATTCCTCTGATCAGGACGCCTCCCTGTGGGCACCTCCCACTGGGAAGAGATCCAGGACTCTGGTGGGATTATAGATCCGCTCTGGTCTGGGAACACCTTGGGGTCCACCCAGGAGGAGCTGGAGGGTGTCTCTGGTTTTAGGGAGGTCTGGGTTTCTCTCCTGGACCTGCTGCCTCTGCAGCTCGACAACATGAGGTAGAAGACGGAAACTGAAGTTTCCTTTAATGACTGAAAATAAACCTGAAGTGTGTCAATTTAATCAGATCTCCAAAATTCAGTTTCAGTTTGGCTAATATTACAATTTGACAGCTCATAAAATGAATCAATCAACCTAAAGGTGTTTAACTCAAATGTTTTATTTTTGATGAGCTGAAAATAAGAGTGAAAAAATGACTAATCCTAAAAGAATATCAGAAGTCTTTCACTACAAACATGAATCACATCCTATTTACCTGCTGGGTGATTTATTTTCCATTAGATGAAGAAACTAGCTGCTAATCAAAAAGAAAGTCGTTTTACAGAAACTCGTCCACTGAATGTAAAGAAACTTTTATTGGACTGGAGGATAAACCACACTAAAGATTAGATAATTATTTTACAGGTGTACTCCGTCTCTAAACTGGTTCAAGTTTTTCTGAAAAACCCCAAATTTCTGAGTTTCCTCTCCAACAACCAGCATATTTTATTATTTATTATTAACTTTTATTTAACCAGGAAAATTCCACTGAGATCACAGGTCTCTTTTGCAAGGGAGGCCGGGGCCTGAAAGCAGCCTAACATGCATGTTTTTGGTCTGTGGGAGGAAACCGGAGTACCCGGAGAAAACCCACCCAAGCACAAGAAGAACATGCAAACTCTACACAGGAAGACCCCAGGTCCAACCAGGGATTGAACCCAGGACCTTCTTGCCATGAGGCAACAGTGCTCACCACAGCCATGGCAGCCTTGGCAGAGTCCAACTCTCACTGGGAATGAGCCAGACTTACTGCAGCAATGCGGACCGAGCTCTGACACCGGTCATACAGGGACACAACACCCCGTATCAAAGGGCCTGGACCCCATACTACCAAAGAACCCACCACAGGGTTCCCCAAGGGACACGGTCAAATGCCTTCTCCAAGTCCACAAAGCACATGTAAACTGGTTGGGCAAACGCCCACGCACCCTCCAGGACCCTGCTGAGGGTGTAGAGATGGTCCAGTGTTTCAAGACCAGGACGAAAACTGCACTGCTCCTCCTGAATCTGAGGTTCAACTATCTGACAGACCCTCCTCTCCAGAAACCCCGAATAGACTTTACCAGGGAGGCTTAAGAGTGTGATCTCCCTGTAGTTGGAACACACTCTATGGTCCCCGTTTTTGAATAGGGGGACTACCACTCCAGTCTGCCAATCATGGGGAACTGCCCCCGATGTCCACGCAATTTGCAGAGTTGTGTAAGCAAACATAACCCCACAACATACAGAGCAGTAAGAAACTCTAGGCGAATCTCATCCACCCCTGAGGCTTTGCCATTGAGGAGCTTTTTAACCCCCTCGGTGACCTCAGCACCAGAGATTGGAGAGCCCGACCCAAAGTCCCCAGGCTCTGCTTCCTCAGTGGAAGACATACCAGTGGGATTGAGGAGGTCTTCCAAGTATTCTGCCCACTGGCCCACGACATCCTGAGTTGAGGTCAGCAGCACACTGCCCCCACTATAAATAGTGTTGTTGGCGTACTGCTTCCCCCCACCCACCCATAGACGCCAGATGGTGGACCAGAATTGCCTCAAAGCCATACGGAAGTCATTCTCCATGGCCTCTCCGAACTCCTCCCACGCTCGAGTTTTTGCCGCAGCGACCACCCGAACTGCATGCCGCTTGGACTGCCGGTACCCATCAGCTGCTTCTGGGGTCCCACAGGCCAAAAAGGCCTGATAGGACTCCTTCTTCAGCCTGACAGCATCCCTCACCACCGGTGTCCACCACCGGATTTGAAGGTTACCGCCACGACAGACACAGACAACCTTGCGGCCACAGCTCCGATAAGCCGCCTCAACAAAAGACACGAGGCGCGGAACATGGCCCATTCGGATTCAATGTCCCCCACCTCCCTCGGAACGTGTTTGAAGCTCTCCTGGAGGTGGGAGTTAAAGCTCCGTCTCACGGGAGACTCTACCAGACGTTGCCAGCAGACCCTCACAATACGTTTGGGCCTGCCAGGTCCGACCGGCATCCTCCCCCACCATCGGAGCCAACTCACCACCAGGTAGTGGTCAGTGGACAGCTCCGCCCCTCTCTTCCCCCGAGTGTCCAAGAAATGCGGCCACAGATCAGATAAGATGACAACAAAGTCAATCATCGAACTGCGGCCTAGGGTGTCCTGGTGCCAAGAGCACATATGGACACTCTTATGCTTGAACACGGTGTTTGTTATGGACAATCCATGACGAGCACAGAAGTCCAATAACAGAACACCACTTGCGTTCAGATCAAGGGGGCTATTCCTCCCAACCACATTCTTCCAGGTCTCACTGTCATTGCCCACTTGAGCGTTGAAGTCCCCCAGTAGAACAAGGGAGTCCCCAGGAGGCGCATTCTCCAGTACCCCCTTCAAGGACTCCAAAAAGGGTGGATAATCTGAGCTGCCGTTTGGCACATAAGCACAAACATCAGTCAGAGCCCGTCCCCCTACATGTTGGCAGAGGGAGGCTACCCTCTCGTTCATCGAGGTGAACCCCAACTTACAGGCACCAAGATGGGGGGCAACAAGCATGCCCACTCCTGCTCGGCGCCTCTCACCAGGGGCAACTCCTAAGTGGAAGAGTGTCCAGCCCCTCTCAAGGAAACTGGTTCCAGAGCCAGAGCCATGCGTTGAGGTGAGTTAGACTATTTCTAGCCAGAACCTCTCAACCTCACACACCAGCTCAGGCTCTTTCCCCACCACAGAGGTGACATTCCCCATCCCAACAGCCAGCTTCTGTAGCCGAGGATCAAACCGCCAGGGTC
>JARVGQ010000759.1:11024556-11035088 GCA_031762355.1 Hypsolebias martinsi | reverse complement strand
ATATATATATATATATATATATACATGTATGTATATATGTATACACATATATATATGTATATATATATATATATATATACAAATATACATACAGTATACAGTATGTATATGCGGTTACTTTCAAACTAACGACAAATCAAAAAAACTGCAACGTGAATGTAACTTGTAACTCAACACATAATAATGCTATTAGTTTTAATGGTTAGCCACAGTCATTTTAGTGGTTAGCAGTTTAGCATTAGCTTCCTCTGTTTTTTTTTTTTTTTTTTTTTTTTTTTTTTTTTTTTTTTTTTTTACCCATTTAGTGGTTTACTGGTAGCGAAGCTAATTTTTGGTAAGTGAATAATGGGGGTAGCAAAGCTAACTTTGTGGTAGTTGTCCTGTTCTGTCAAGCCCAGCTGGTCGAAGCAGATGGTGCTTGTCCTGAGACTTGTTCTGCTAAAGGTTTCTGCCTCATGAGGGAGTTTTTCCTTTCCACTGTCGCCTTCATGCTCGCTCAGGATGTGAGTCAGTGATGAAGTTAAACTCAAAGCAGTCTGCTCCTCAGATAAATAATGTTAAACTATTATTTTTATATATGAAAGTTTCTGTTCAGTGCCCTGATACGACTTCTGTTGTGACTTGGCGTTTTATAAATAAACTGAACTGTGCTGCTAATAGTGACTCACTGCTTCCTGTCTATGGTTGGGTCATGGAGGCAACAGGACCAGGAGTGAAACCCAGACCTCCCTCTTCCAGCAACACTCTCAGTGCTTCCTGGAGGACCCCAAAGTGTTCCCAGACCAGAATGAAGTCAAGTCCTGGATCCCTTCTGCGTCAGTCTCAGGATCTACTTGTGGATGCAGGAAAACCTCCTGATCAGAACCCTTTGGAAGACCTCGGTGAACAAACACTACATTCATCAGGACACGTCGCCTGGATCAGAGCCACCTGCTGGAACCAGACCAGGTGTCCACCTTCCTGTGGCCCACCACGGGCAGCAGGTGAAGGCTGACCTGGTGAGACAAACTCATTTGCTTGTTTAATTTTTTTTCTTAGAAATTACCAAATATTTGAATATTTCTCTTCATCGCTGCATTATTTACAACATTCATGTTTGCAGAGACGTTGAATTTTAAAGAGTTTTACTAGAATTTCTGTGTGTTTGCTGTTTTGGGTGAGCAGCGAAGGGACGGCGGGGTTAGAAGGTCAGCGCCGGCCCTGCCAGAGGAGGGGAGATGGGCTCTGTAGGTGTGGGGGGTGGATTTAATTAAAGCAAGTGCCTGCACCCGCCTCCAGAGTCCTGCACCAAATCACTACCTGCTGGCGAGGGTTAACGGTGATAAATGAGATCAGCTCACTTCAGTTCAACACACACCTGCCTTGAGGAGCACCAAGGACTCAAACAAGAAGGATTCTGTTGGTTCTTCACTTCTTGTACCTTTATTTATCAACATCTCAACACATTTGGATACTTTAACCCACATTAGTCTTGCTTAAATTATTAAACAAGGTATTAAAGCTGGGACTTGATGTTTAAATTTAATATTTGTTGTCATTTTTTTCCCTAAATATGTTATTGTGAGTTCAGGGTCAGAAACTGGCGAGGCCAATCTTTTAGGTGAATAAATCTTATTGTAGCAGAGCTCGTTGTGCCACCTCCATCAGGTAATTTCTGTTTGCCGATAGGCTACTCCAAAAGCAGGATTGAATCGTTCCGTCTGAAGATGTCATCAATATCCTAATGGACCAGGTTCAAATGAGTCAATCTATAAAATTACGTTGGAGGTAAATCAAACTGGGTTTAACGGATCGGACTTGATCAAAACATTCAACAAACGATGGCCTGTGAGCGACAGGAGTTTAATAAATCCTGATAGACTACAAATAGATAAAAGATCAGTCATTTTAACCCTGTCTTAAGGCATTTAATAGGAGCAAAATCATAAAATTTGCATTTCCTGAATGCTCAGTGCTGAGCAATTTTTCTGAAAGCTGATGAAAAAGCTGAAACTGATGTAAAACGTATTAATGTAGCTGAAATAACAAAACAAGACCAAGTTAGCAGAAAGGGGCTTAAGGGAGCACAAAAAACTAGCACAAGCAGAATTAGTAATACCACAAGTTGCATAAGTAAAATTAGAATTACCTGGTCAGAATACAAAAAAAACTTGTACAAAATCAGCAAACCAGAGTTAACTAAAACTAGAGAAGAATCAGCTTTAGTCAGGCTAACATTTTATTATTAGCATAAAATACTGAAATAGAAAGCAAAATTTATGCTTTAAGAGTTCCAGTGCTTTTCAGCTAGACCAAAAATGTCAGGAAATATTTCAACAAGTCGAATTTGCACAAATACTAAAAGTCATAGCCGGAAAGTCCTTAATGAGCTGAACATTTTGGCTGAAATGGCACAAAAAATGTGGGTAAAGTTAACAAACAACGTTTGTAAAAACTATAAAGAATGATGAGAAACAGAAAATAAGTTGTGGATGCTGAATGAAACAGTTTGTGAAGAAATGCACGTGTTTGGATGACTCTCAGCTACTACTACAACAAATCCTGAGCCAGTGCCTCTAAAACTGACTGAGTTGTGGCCATCATTGTGTTTGCTGAGGTCGATTAGCTGTGGCGGCCATCTTGCATTGGGTTGAACGTAGACACGTGAAAGAAAACAAAATAAAATCAATGAAAAAACAAATTTTCTGTAGATAATTGTAGGTGAAACTCTACGTTATAAACCGTCAGTTCTCCTGATTTTATTTATGTTTGGTGATGATTTAATAAAAACGTCTTTGACTTCTCTCATCTGTTCTTGTATTTCCAGGTCGGAGAGCTCGTCTGTCAGTGCGATGATTAGACGACCACTCCTGATAAATGATGAGCTCAATCTTTAAGATGGTTTAACTCATTTTTACTCAGTGTCACACAAATCATGACTATACGAAGGACGATAGTTCCCAACTTTCACCAATTGAATTATAAACAGGAGATAAACTATTTAATAAACATGTATTTTTTATTTTATTTAACGTCACTAGAAAATAAGAGAAACTAAAAAACTGCTTCATCTGTGTGAAGGATGAGAGCTGAAGAAAATGAGGTAAATTATTAATTTACGGCTGGCTAAATGCTAAAGGTAGCAAAAGGCTGACTAAAAGCGAAAAGTTATACACTGTTTTCTAAAGGCTAAGAGTAGCAACATGCTGATTAAAAGTGTCAAAAGGGTAGCTAAAAAGCAAGTACCTGAAGACTAGTTAAAAGTAGCAAAAGCCTAACTAAAACAGTCAAAATAATAGTTAAAATTAACTAAATTCTAGCCAAAAACTAAAAATAGCTAAACATTGGCTAAAGGCAATAAATAGCAAAAGGCTGGCTAAAAGCTAATACTGTAGTTATAAAATGTTGGCTAAAGGCTAAAAGTAGCAAAATGCTGGCAAAAACTGTCAAAAGTCTAGCTAAAAGTAAAAAGTAGCAGAAAACTTGTTAAAGGTAGCAAAAGCCCAACTAAAACAGTCAAAATACTGTAGCAAAATATTGACTTAAAGCAAAAATATCAAAAGGTTGGCTAACAGACAAATGTAACAAAAGGCTGACTAAAAGCTAACAGTAGCAAAGGTTGGCTAAAGGCTAAAAGAAGCAAATTATGGGCTAAACCCATCAAAAGGGTAGCTAAAACAGCAAGAAGTGCCAGAAAACTTGTTAAAAGTAGCAAAAGCCCAACTAAAACAGTCAAAATAATAGCTAAAAGTAACTATTCTAGCCAAAAGCTAAAAGCAGAAAAATATTGGCTAAAGGCTAAAAAATAACAAAAGGTTGGTTAAAAGCTAAAAACAAGAAAAGGATGGCTAAAAGCTAAGGGTAGCCAAAGGTTGGCTAATGATTAGAAGTAGCAAAGGCGTAGCTAAAAGTAGCAAAGTGTGTCTAGAACTGTCTAAATGTTATTTTAAATCTAAAGGTTTGCTAAAGGCCAAAAGTAGCAAATGCTAGCTAAAAGGTAAAAGTCATAAAAGTCTCCTAAAAGTAGCAAAACATTAAGATAAAAGGCCAAAGTGAGAGCAAAATTTTTGAAGGAAATGAGGCGATCTCCATTTATTTCTATGGAGAAATATTTGTAATTTTTTTTTTCTTTTTTAAGTTAAATTTGTGGAAAAGTATCAAATTTACAAAAATCGAGTCCAAAGCACACTTTCCCAGCTGAGGTACAAGTTATTAAAGCAAGTTACAAGTTGTTAGATAATATTCAGGAATGCCGAGTCAGCTTTAATGAAAGTCTAAGTTATTTTACATTTTCAGGATGCGCGGATGGAAACTTTTGACCGCAGCTGTTGAAGAGTTTAAAACAAAACGACCCAAAAGCCACGACCTTGTTTCTGCTCATTGTTCCGTTTTTCTGCAACGGTTGCGTCACGTTAACGGCTGAACTGGGCCTGCTAACAGCGACCGACAATTCCTTCAGAAGACTCGTTATCGTGACCAACATCCTCGGAGGAGTGCAGATTCAAGTGTTACTTTCAGTTTTCAGCTCACGGCGGTGGGAAAAAAAACACCACGTTTACGACCATCGGCCGAGTTTATGTGTAAAGATGAGGAACTCGAAGAGGACCGTAAACATCCAACGGATGGAGATCTTCAAAGCGCCTGATGACTCTGAATCTCCTCCTAAGTGTTCAGATAAAGCATAATGGAGAGATAAGAGGGTGAAAGTAATGATGCCTCGGCGGTGCTGATAAAGTCTGTTTATCTCCTCTCACATGTCTGCGCACAATGGGCCCTTCTGTGTCGGACAGTAAAACGGCGGGCTGTTACATGGAAGGACCCATTAAATGGTTGTAAAAGTCAAAAGGAGCTTTTGTTTCCAGAGAACATGTGAGCCAGGAGAAACGCCGGAGGGCTGGAATTCCTGAGTTTGGACTCTGAACCCCAACAGGTTTTGTTTGTTCTTCATCAGACTTTATTAATGAGAGCAGATCAGACAGGTGAGCACACCTGAGGAAGGTTTGAATACCAAGAGTGCCTTGAAGGAATGCCGCCGCCTTTCACGCCAGAGTTTGAAACTAAAATCCTGCATGAAATTATGTGCAGTCTGTAAAAACTTGAAGTTTGATGTTTCAGTTGAAGACTTTCTGTTGGCTAAGGTTGATTGGAAGTGGTAGCCATCTTGAATCAGATTTGAAGACCCGTAGCTGTCAAAACAGATTTTAAACTTTGCATGCATGGATCATCTAAGGGAGAAATAACCACCAAGTATGCACCATTCACCACCAAGTGTCTACAGCATAGCTTGTAATAAATGAGTAAAATCTGCAGGTTTATGTTTTATTGCCAACGATTAGAGTCGTTTGTTTACATCTGGACTCTGATAAGGATACTTCAGACAGTCTGGACGGATATCGAGTCTGTAAAATAACCCTCTGAGTCAGAATGACGGAACCTGAGGCTCTGGGTCCAAAGAGAGAAGGTAAAGCTCTTCTTGTCTTCTGAGAGTAAAAGCTGTGAGGACGGGACTCAAAGGAAGACGACTCATTCAGGGAGGAAGTCGAACAAAACGTGAAGCTAAGATCCGACTAAATTATCTGCGCCGAGATATCCTGAACTCCATAGGAGAACGTCAAGAACTGATTGATGAATTTGTAAATAAAGGCAAGATATATTTGCTGTTTTCACACTATATTTATAAAAACTGAGTTTGAATTGTAATAACCACCAAACAACCCTTCAGTGAAGAAAAAGACTAGTTAAAAGCATAGAAATTCAAAATAAAATGCAACAATAAGCATAAACCCATCGACAAACCAGTACACAGCAATCTATAGCAATGACCTGGACAAGCAACAACCTTGAATAACGTTTGACCTTGATTTGGGACCTTGACCTTGGAGCTGAAGTGATGCAAAGATCATGTATCAAGCAGCGGTACAAATGTGTATCAAGTTTTTTTTTTTTTTTATTATTATCTTGAACGGATCAGAAGTTATAAGCGGGACAACAACGTTTACAGATGGAGACTAAACCATCATACATTGAATCAGAATCAGAATAAGCGTTATTATCATTGTACCGGGAAGCAGTGAGATTATGTTCATACAGTCGTCTGAAAGATGGGCGGCGTGCACGTTGCTGTTGCTACAAGAGCGTAGCCTCTTATTCTTTATCAGAATACATTTTTAGGCAGAAAAGGGTAAACGGCCATGAAGATGGATAGTGATGTTACAAAAAAGTTCTCTTCACATCTTGTCCTATCAGGACACGATTTGAGACGTCAAAAACCTCTACCAGCAGCATTTATAAATACATTACATATGCATTTGACGTCAAGATGTTGAGATTTGTCCACGAAGCACTTCCAGATAGACCGTAGTCCTGATGATGTTGTTCAGCCGGCAGTTCTGATAAGCCCGCACAGAAGTTCTCGGGGGAGGGGAGGGGGTGTGATAGACGAAACTTTTCCCTTAGTTTACCCATGTCCCAGGAGAAATTTGATCGTCGGCCCACATCCGAGGCCAAACGGGGGAGTCAGATTCAGATAAGCCACAATTGTTGATTTTCTTTAGGCAGACTGTTTTTTTTCTTGTCAGTCTTGAGTCCAGCTTGTACTTTCCAGATCCAAAATGTCCAGATTTATGGGCATTCCACTGCTGTGCTATGAGCGTTCTTCATTGTTGACCCCAAAATGATGGCGAGTCCTAGAAGCTGCAGGTGGCCTGCGATTCTCACAATTTGCTTCCATCTTACGGTTTAGCTCATAAATCAGCTGATTTTGAGTACTCTTAGCATGAACCAAACCTTCACACAGACTCTCAAGTTTTGCCATGGCCAAAACTGCTGCTGATGCCTTCTTCGAAAGTTGATGACGTAGAGACCCGCCGATGCCAAAAATAGAAACCCTGCTATCATGAATCCAATTATGTAAATGTCTTTGGCGTCCTCCTGAGACAGAACTGAAAGACACCAAAGTCCCCACGGATCACTGATGTATCCTGCAGCGTGAGTCTCAGCAGGACATGAGGACTCTCCAGGACCCTGTCCTTTTGTTGAAAAGATTTTGTCAATTGCGTTGAAAGTCCAGCTCACCAGATCCATAATAGTATTTCTTCATTCAGAAGATGTGTTCCAGGAGCTCCGAGACACACACAACGAGCAAAAGCAGGAGGAAGAGGAGAGCAGGGGAGGGAAAGGAGAATGTGTCCGCCTTGAGCAAGAGCAGAAACAGGGTATTATNNNAATAATATTTTTTTTTCTTCAGCTGTTACAGCTTTAGGTTTGCAAGTTGCCATCTTCTGGAACGATGTCCTCACTCTGAGATTACCCATAATGCTTGGCATCATAGCATAATGTAAGCACAGCATATCAGCATGAGGTAGCATGCGGTGAAGGGGGTGGATACATCGCCTCACAGCAATGAGGTCACAGGTTTGCCTCCTGGCCTGTCTGTATGGTGTTTACATGTTCTCCCTGTGCTGCGGGGTTTTCCCTTTTCTTCCACAGACTAAAAACGTGGATGTTAGGTTCATTGGTAACTCTAAACTGTCCCTAGGTGTGAAAGGTTGTTCGTCTCATTGTGTCTCCATGATGGACGGGACACCTGTCCAGGGTGTCCCCTGCCTCTCACACACTGACTGCTGGAGATAAACACCAGCTCACTGCAACCCGAAAGGAGAACCGAGTAAAGAAAATGGATGAACGCCTCAAACCAGCTGCTATGCACGGTGGTGGAGGGTTGATAGTTTGTAGGGATTTGTACGTTAGCTAAAAAGTGCATTGAGGGTCGTGCATGTGCACAGTCCATGTCACGTTTATCATCTGCCACAGTAGGTGAAAGGGCGATAATGTGTTTATTCAGATAGGCTTGTCTGTTAGCAAAATATCTCACGAACCACTGGACGAATTTTAATGAAACATTTAGAAAGACATCATTAACTTCACATCTACCACAATTAAACGTTCAACCAAAACCAAATCAAGATGGTCGCCACAACCAACAGACCCTCGAAAAGCCATCGTTTATTTCAGTTTCCAATATATTAAGCTGAAATTTGGAGCGGTAGTAGTTGAACGTTATCCCTAAAATTTCCTCAGATCACACAAGAACTTCCTTTAAAATTTTGGAGGTTATTGTTGGAGAAACCCTGCCTGTCTGTTAGCAAAACATCTTTAGATAATCATCTACGACTAATTATCTCAGAGACACAATTCAAGGTGGCCGCCATGGCTAGTGGACCTTAGCAGACACAAAATTGCTGATAGTCAGATACTGAGGTAAACTTTGGTGTGGTAGTAGCTGAGAGTCGCCCCAACACGCACTAGAGTGTAAAAGATATAGATTCCTTCAAGGAATCCTGCTAAATTTAGATGGGACTTCTTGGAGTTTATGAAAAATTAGCTTAAACCTAACTTCCAGTTTGAGTAAACGGATGGATTTTCTGTCCTCCAGCAGCTGAAACCCACCTGAGGAGTGGGGGCGGGGCCAAAGTAGCCAAGACACAAAACGGATTCACGTCCAGGAGCTAAAGTCACGTGGCAAAGCTCAATATCGGTTAATAAATGACGGGGACAAAGTTCGGGGACTGAAAAGAGAATTCAAACTCATAAATTACTTTTATCTCCATAATGAGACAACATCCATTTCGGTCCCAAGGTCCGGTCCGGCAGAACGCGGGCTGATTTATCATGAGCATTTAACTCTGTGGGAATTAGTCTAATTACCGAGGAGCATGTAGAGCTGGTTTTCACTTCACAGAAAGCCCCATTGTTCATCAGATCATTTATCACTGCTGAGGGCCCCCGTGGTGCGTTCAAGGCCCACTGGGAAAGGTGGCGTCTGTGGTCCAGGGTGTCCCTGAGAGCTTTTTGTCACAAGAAGACAAAAAGGGATGAGCAACCTAAATGATGATGAGTCTGTTAGCGACGCTTGATCAAATTAGAATTCAAAGGAATGCATATTGCCCGCCACTTCATGCCAAATCATCTTGTGTGTTGGGGATGACTCTCAGCTACTCCCACACAAAATGTTAGCTCATTGTCTGTCATATTCATAGAGTTGTAGTCTTTTTTTGTGTTTGCTAAGTTTGATTAGCTGTGGCAGCCATCTTGAATCAGATTGACTCCAGAAGTTACTCAGTTGTCGAGGTATATTTAAAGATTTCTTCCTGAAATGTTCATTAACATCTAATCGGCTTCATGAACATTTTGCTAACAGATATTCAGTATAGGCAGCAGACAGTAAACATGTTTGGAGACGTCTCAGATTGTCAGCTGAACAGAGCAGGACCAGTTTAAGGACACAGAGAAGAACTGGTTTAAGGACGGGGCAGGCCGTCCCACAGCTGTCCCACATCTATGGTAATGATTGAGAAATAAGCAGTAATTGCTGATAAGCTCTTTAATGTGTCTGTAAACTCCTGCTGAAACCATAACTCCTTGATAAACTCCGGCTTTGTAGTCCAGAGCCGGCAGTTCCTTTCAACCTGCCGCTCTGTCACAGTGAGAAAGGCGTGCACGATAGCGAGCAAAGGGCGTGCATGAGAGCTCTGCAGTATGTCCAGAACCAGAACAAGAGACTGTCTGCCTCGACTGGCTGGGGTTAAAAAGAACAGAAAGTTTGATCCAGATCCACAGATCTAGGTTCCTATGGTCCAGGTGTAGTTCCTATGGTCTAGGTGTAGTTTCTATTGTCTAGGTGTAGTTTCTATGGTACAGGGATAGTCTCTATGGACCAGGTGTAGTTTCTATGGACCAGGTGTAGTTTCTATGGCCCAGGTGTAATTTCTATGGTCCAGGGATACAAAGTAGTTTCTATGGTCCAGGTGTAGTTTCTATGGTCCAGGTGTAGTTTATATGATCCATGTGTAGTTTCTATGGCCCAGGTGTACTTTCTATGGTCCAGGTGTAGTTTCTATGGTCCAGATGTATTTTCCATGGTCCAGGGATAGTTTCTATGGTCCAGGTGTAGTTTCTATGGTCCAGGTGTAGTTTCTATGGTCCGGGGATAGTCTCTATGGTCCAGGTGTAGTTTCTATTGTCCAGGTGTAGTTTCTATGGCCCAGGTGCAGTTTCTATGGTCCAGGGATAGTTTCTATGAGTCGGGGATAGTCTCTATGGTGCAGGTGTAGTTTCTATGGTCCAGAGATACAAAGTAATTTCTATGGTCTAAGTGTAGTTTCTATGGTCCCGGTGTAGTTTCTATGATCCACGTGCAGTTTCTATGGTCCAGGTGTACTTTCTATGGTCCAGGGATAGTCTCTATGGTCCAGGTATAGTTTCCATGGTACCAATGTAGTTTCCATGGTCCAGGGATATATGGTCCAGGTGTAGTTTCTATGGTCCAGGTGTAGTTTCTATGAGTCGGGGATAGTCTCTATGGTGCAGGTGTAGTTTCTATCGTCCAGGTATAGTTTCTATGGTCCAGGGATGGTTTCTATGGTCCTCATCTAGTTTCTATAGTCGATGGGTAGTTTATACGGTCCAGGTATAGTTTTTATGGTTTAAAGTGTAGAAACTACAACTGGACCATAGAAACTACAGGTGGACCATAGAAACTACGCCTGGACCAT
>JARVGQ010000759.1:10997096-11008298 GCA_031762355.1 Hypsolebias martinsi | reverse complement strand
TTTTAATAGGGGTGCATCGTAAACACGAAATGTCGTAACTCGAGACCATCGTAACCCGAGGACTACCTGTATATGTGTATGTATACTGTATATGTTCATCTTGTGAGCTAAATAACTTGAAAAATAGGCAACGTGTCAACTTCAGTTTTGGTATGTGGCTACATCTAGGTGTAAAAAAAAGGTAATCATCAAAAATTGGGTTTCCATATCAAAATCCAAGATGGTTGCCACAATATATAGCAAAACTTGTGAGTTAAACAACTAGATACACACATACACACACACATATAAATATATACAGCATACACACACACACACACACACACACACGCATGTGTGTGTGTATGTGTGTGTGTGTACGCGCGTGTGTGTGTGTATGTATATATGTATGTGTATATACATATACTGTATATATACAGGCAGTCCTCGAGTTACGAACGAGATCCGTACCTAAGGACCGTTCGTAACTCGATTTTGACGAAAGTCGGGACCCGTAGCACGTGGCATTCGTAAGTCCGGATTTTTGGCCGTAAGTCAAACCCCGCACGTGAACGGCGTTTTAAACATGTTTTTTTCAATGCAACACAACACCAGCGTACATTCTGTACCTTTAAAATGTATTTTCAAGCAGTTAGCTAGCAAAAAAACACAAAAAACCACAGAAAATACTGAAAAATACTGCTCAATGGAGGCGTGATGACGTCACCGGGTGCCGTTCGTAAGACCGAAATGCCGTAAGTCGGGGGCGTCGAGGACTGCCTGTACAGTAATCATCCGAAAATGTGATTTACATCCAGAAAAGCAAGGAATTAAAGTTTTCAAAAGCAATAAATCAGAATGAATGTTAACAGAGCTGCTGCAACATGCAGCCACCTTGAGTGGCGCCATTAGTCTAGATGTTCTCTCCGTGCATGCGTGGATTTTCTTCAGTTTCCTCAAACAGACCAAAAACATGCATGTTAGGCTGATTGGTAACTCTAAATGGTCCCTAGGTGTGAGAGAGTGAATGGTTGTTTGTCTTGTTTGTGTCCCTGTGATGGACTGGAGACCTGTCCAGGGTGTCCCCTGCCTCTCGGACAATAACTGCTGGATGTGGATACCAGTGACCACTGCAACACGAAAAGGAAGAAGTGGGTAAAGAGGATGGATGGATGGATAAAGAAAACATAATTAAAAAATACTGTATTAAATACAAAACAGGTAATTATTTTGCATACATTTATAAAAATTAGTAATACTGTATATTATTCAGTAGTTTCGTCCAATAATTCTGTCCCTTAAAGTGTTTGTTTTTAATAAAAAAGTTGAGTGATCATGTAATCACCTGGGTGTGTCTGTCTATTAGCAAAATATCTGATAAACCACAGGATGGATTTTAATGAAACTTTCATACAGACATAACTGGATAAAAATTTACAGCTTTTTATGAGTTGGAATCAGCCTGATTCAAGATGGCTGCCACAGCTAATTGACACAAAAATTACTATAACTCAGTTTTATATTGAGCTGAAGTTTGGTGAGGTCGTAGCTGAGAGTCACCCCCAACAAGTCTTCTGAGCGTTAATTGATTGCATGTTTTAAAGTTTGGGTATGCGACGTGGCGGGCGACGTGCATTCCCTTGTTTGTTTGACAGAATGAGCGGCTCGCAGACCAAACCCCAGTTTTTAATCTGCCTGATGAAAAATCAATAGGAGCTCGTTTAGCCGTGTGCCTTGTCATGTGGTGTGACGAAGGGCCCGCGGTTTGACGCGGGACAAACCTCACGGCTGATTGACGACGACACGCCGAGGTCATTGATTCCTCTAATTTAATCTGAATACAGCAGCCGTGTTGATTAAAACTTCTCCCCGGGAGTTATTGCTGATAACGCTGTCAGATTTCTGAACAAAAGTGCTGACGGGCCACTTATTTCCCTCGTTTTTCCAACCCATAATGCACATCGAGCTCGTGTCTCGCCGTAAAAACGTTCCTCCGTCTCTTGAATCACTCAAGTCGTCCCTCGGCTGTCTGAACGTTTACCGGAAATCCTCCGTTTTCATAGTTACACAAAGAAATTGGCCTTTTTTTTTTTTTTGGATTATAAATCAGGGCCCCCTTTAAAGAATTTACACCCTGTAGTTTAATCAATCAGAAAACACGGAGCTCGTTACGTAAATATGAACAGATTGTGCCGTCTTTTAGCGTAATATCGCTGCAGCTTTCCGGGGCCCCCGGGGCCTGTCACTTAACTAATGGGGCTCTATAAATCCACATCTGTCCCCGCGTTCGGACGCCACTCCAAAGCGGGAGAAATGTGGAGGTTTGGGCCAGTAAAGTTAAATGAAAAGGCGTGTTGGAGGTGAACGTGTTCACGAGTCGCTACAGGTGTTTGACCAATTATAGTGAGAGTAGGGCCCAGCTTCACCTCAGCGACCTTCAGTTCAGCAGCAGAAACATGAGGAGAACAGGAAGCGCTTTGGTCGGCGTCTTTTTGCAATATTTGTTTCTGATTGTCACGCGCTGCCAACAGAACAGGGTGATGGTTTGTCTGTTAGCAAAATATGTTACTAACCACTGGGCAAATTTGGATTACATTTTCAGGAAATAGTCACTGGATTTACATCTGCAGCAACGTGATAAAAGATGGCTGCCACTGTGGAGGACGGAAGGTGAAAAAATGAAATAAATACTGTACACAATAATGAAATGTATCATTTAATTATTAAGTACATAATTAAATCATTAAATAAACTATTAAATGATTAAATACACAATTAAATTATTTATTTCATGGTTTATTCAATTATTTAATTTTGTCACATTCCATTCTCGTGTGTCACCATGAAATGATGTTAACTGTCTTACTCAAAGTGGGCGGGACTAACCCTGAGCAATCCATTGCTTTGGTCTGATGAAAAAAGGTTTCTTCCAAATCACACAATTACCATTTCATAAAGTTTTTTCGGAATATATTTTCTGTCCTATCGATTATGTGATTGATTTGTCTTCGCTTGCTGTGAGGAGCAGCCAATCAGGCGTCAGGGTTAGGGTTAGTCCCGCCCACTGAGTTTGACGAGTGAGGATGACAGTTAACTGGAGGGCGAAAGGTGACAAAATTAAATAAACAAATAAATCATGAAATAAATAATTTAAAAGGTATATTTCATTATTTAATGGTGTATTTGATCATTTAATTAAATATTTAATTATTTAACAATATATTTAATAATTAAATTATACATTTAATTGTTATGTAGGCCTATTTATTTAATTTTGTCACATTCCGTCCTCTACATATTTGTGGCTCCCCCGACTGATGAAGTCCTTTAGATGTAGGACGAAACGTCTCAACAAAATAAATAAATAAATAAATAAATAAACCGTCCAGATGACCTGACTGAACTTTGTTGGATTTGTACCTGGATTGTTGAGGATGAACTTCGGTATATTAGAAAACATAAAATAATAATAATAATAATAGGCTAATAATAATAATAAGTAGTTAAAAAAAACAAGCAGTAAAACAGCAAATTTTACACATATTGAGCTAAAACTTGGTTTGGTAGTAGCTGAGAGTCATCCTCAACACATTAATTGTGATTCATTGTGCAACAACTTTACACCAAACTTTAGCATTCATTGTTGGGAATTAGCCCAGTTTGTCTGTTAGCAAAATATCTAAAGAACCACTGAATTGATTTAAAGGAAACTCTCAGAACTTGATCCCTGGATGAATGTCTACAAATGATTTACTTTTGGAGTCAACGTAAATCAAGATGGCGCCACAGCTAATTGACTTTAATGAACAGAAATGTGGCTTAAACATTGAATTTTACAGATATTGAACTAAAATTTGGTAGGGTAGCTGAGAGTCATCCCCAGCATGTACGTTGAGCATGGCATTTTGCATAAATGTCATGAATTCAAACATGTTTATTTCAAGGTTTGACTGAAACGACAGCTCCTCTCAACATAAAAAAGGTGGCGGGCGACATGCATTCCTGCAACACCAACTGGCCAGGAAATCACGACTTACCAGTTCAGGTTTGAGTGCAAACTGATATTGAATAAATCATAATTAAAGTTTCCCAAGAAGCTTCCTCTGAAATATGAATAAAATGCAAGAATTTAAACATTTATGTTTATGTTTTAGTCAGCGATGTCTGAAAAATGATCAGGATCAGATCTACTCTGCCCTCTGGTGGCAAATTTAAAGAAGACACCAGAAATTATGTTAGGTATTTATTACGATCCACTTGTGATCCTCAAGGTAATATGACTTTAAATCTGTTTTTAATTATAGCTTTCAAAGATCAAAGCAAATAAGCAAAAGCTAAATGATGTTTTAGACTGAAACAGTGTCTTTAAATAGGAGCTACTGTGTGTACAGCTTTTTTTTTTATATTTTTATGAAGCCTCTAAAGCACACATGTAAAACTCAAGGCCCGGGGGCCAAATGTGGCCCTTGTTGACATCTTATCTGGCCCACAAGATGATACGTTAAACAAAAAAGTACTTTTATCACTTGAATTTTTTTCAGTAATCTTTGATTATGATGTCGAAAGTGCAACAGAGAACATCAAATGAGACCCATCAAACTCTTGTTGAGGAACCTGCAACCAAGAAAAGATGTTGTGTATCTGACTTGAGTTAATGTAGAAACTGACCCTTAGTTAGAAAAAGGTTTTGATTTTGGCCTCCTTTTGCAAATGAATTTGACACCCCTGCTCTAAAGAGCAAAAATGTGTTAATCAGTTTTATTTTTACTTATTTAACTTTCAATTCACTAGCCAGCTCCTTGACTAACATTTCTTTTTATTTCAAGAAACTGTTCCAAAATATGTCAGATGAACTTTACGACATGACAACTTGTTACTATGGGGTGAAATACAAGACTGTCCTCCAAAACTCCAAGACAAGATATTTTATAAACAAATGGCCAAGAAATTAACATTTGGGACTTACTTTAATACACAGTCTGCACTTCAAATTATCTTTTTTTTTTTTTAATTAGCTAAAAATATAAAAGGCAATTCTACTTACATCATTTGCATAAGGACCTGGCAGTCAAGGTGGTGGGAAATAAACTGCTCAGTCTGTGTTCATTCGTTGTTTGGTATATTTTATTTACTTATAGTTATTGTTATGGTATGCTATCATAATCATATGCTCTGTTATTAACTGTTCATGAGGCTTTCTGGTGCGGATTTGTGGTTCTGCGCATGCGCGTGATAGTTTAGGGGCGGGGCACCTTAGCACGCGCTGATGTTAAAACTCTGGAAGAGCTCGTGGATTTTTTTGTTTTTCTCGCGTTCTCGTTGATTTTTGTTATTTTTCAAAAGTCACAATATTTTCCACGGAAAAGGTCAGTTGACCTCCAGATAAACCCTCACTGAAGCTGAGAACATGGCCTCCGCGGAGCTCGGTAAGTGAAGTTTTAATAAAAACTCATCAGTATTTTAAACTTGATTCACTCTGTTAGCTCTGAAGCTAACGTTAGCCTAGCCTAAGCAGCTTTTACAACTAAATCACACGTTTTTAACTCTTGAGTTTGAAGTGAATTAAATGGCTCTCCATTCGTTTTGTGTTTGTTGCAGCACTTCTGAGTGTCTCAGACAAGACTGGACTGGTGGACGTTGCCAAAAGGCTGGTGGGTGTGGGTCTGTCTCTGGTGGCTTCAGGAGGGACAGCCATGGCTCTGCGTGATGCTGGACTGGAAGTCAGGTGGGCCCTGTCCTCCTCCAGTCCCAGTGGGCTGGGTGTCCCCTCTAACTTGTCTGTGTCTTTGTTGTGCGTCAGGGATGTGTCTGAGCTGACTGGACATCCAGAGATGTTGGGGGGCAGAGTGAAGACCCTGCATCCTGCTGTCCATGGAGGCATCCTGGCCAGAAAGACCCCTTCTGACACGGCAGACATGGAGAAACTGGGCTACAGCCTGGTCCGGTAAGAGGGAGAAAAACTTTAAAATGCTCCTACATGCAAACACCTCTGTGTTCGAAGCAGAAAAATAAAATCCCACAAAGAGAAGACCATCTAAACTCATTTCCAACTGGTGGTTTCCAGCTCGTTTCTGTTGTCACATGTTCAGTTTTTGATAATTGGAAACCTGATGATCGTCTTGTGACTCCTGTTTGCTTTCGACAAGAAGAATGTGATTAAACCACAGATTTTTCCGAGTTTTCAATAATACATCAAACACGGAACAGCGTGGCTCGTCTGAGCTGATTACTAAACGTGCAGTCTGTTAAAACATAGGTCATTATATTTCTTTAAAAAGATTAAATTTATATGCTAAAGTATAATCATGATATGAAACTTTGCTAATTAATCCAATAAGAGAGGAACTTTTCAAACACTATATTCAGTCAAGATATTGTCAGTTTAACTCTGGTAAAATATGGATTTTAAAATGAAATATTTAAAGTTGCAGACAAAGAACGTGGAGAAAGCTCTAATGCTACTTTAAGACAAATAACATTTAGGCCAAGGGTCTGCAATCTGCAGCTCTGGGCCCACATCTGGTTCCTTGAAGCTTTGACCTAAATTAACATGATTTTTTTTTTTTTTTTTTTCGTATACACACAACAGAAAAGACGGTCAGTTTTCTAAAATATATGTGAACCATGTGACTAAATCAAGGAGCAAAGCATGATTAGATTTATCTACTGTACTTTATTTAACTTCCATCCTCACAGTTCGATCTTTCCCTCATATCCACCAGAAATTCTTTGAAATAATGTTAGGACAAGTTGCTTGGAAGAAATGTGGTGAGTTCATTTGATTAAAAATAAGAATTAGAAAAATAATTATTCAAGTCAAAGTGAACAAAAATATTTGTTTTTAATTTGAAAAAAATTAAGTCACAATATATAATGAAAACTGGCCTCATTTTCATTCACACTTCAAATTTATGCTTTATTATTTCTAAGTAAGATAAAATTTTCTACTGATAAAAGGAGGACTCACACAGGCCTGCAGAGTTCAGTTTTAATAAAAATCTGCCCCAAAAAAAGTCTTCTTTTCAAGAATATGGTATTTTCTTTTATCCTAAAATGTAAGAATATAAGTAAATGTTAAAATTCATTACGGTATATATTTTTAGTTGTAATGTTTTTAGTTTTGATGTCACCCCCACTGGCCAGAAAAGGCCCACTCCAACAAGTGGCCCATGAGCCATCAGTTGGTAATCAAAGTTGTAGCAGGTTTTGCTCCGGACAGGTTTTATTGTTCCCCATCACACAGTAAAGAGGGGAAATTGGAAATAGCGTCAGTCCATGCATGTTGCGAGCATAGCTTGAAAAATAAGTGAGGTACCGGCATTGTTTTGGTGTGTGGCTACATCTAGGTGTAAGAAAGATTCCTTGGGTTGCCACAAAAATGTAAACCGAACACCCCTATCATTTGAGGAAACGATGCTTTCTAGTATTTAAAAATATATAATGGTTGGTGTCAAGTGGTTTTCACTTTTTGGGGTTTTAATCTGCAGTTTGAACTTGCAAGGGCTTCAGAAGACTTTGGACTGTACTGCACTCAGTGACCAAGAATCAATTCTTTTTCTTTTCTTTCTTTTATTTTGAAAGTTTTCAAGGCCAAAACAGGTGAAAAACTTAAGAATACAAACAAGAAAATGTAACCCAATAAGCCAAGATATAGTAACATAGCCCCAAAATTAAATCCTTTTAAAGTGACTAAAATTTACCCTTGAAACTCAGTGTAACATATCCACATATATGACACCCAAATTGAAATGAACATATTTTTAATATTCTTCAGTGATAATTTTAACCATACACTTTTGCAGCTCTAAGCTCCCTTAAGTTCAAGTCAAATTTATTGTTGTTCTCATCACATGTGGTACATGAGGTGGAATTAAATTATGTACACAGGGTCCCAGTTGCACCCAAAAAGAGCAAAAATATAAAGTGTAAAAAGAAACAGTAAATAAGGATCTAAGATATACACTGATATACGCTAAACAAACACTTAATGATAAGTTAAATATCAAGGATATACTCGAAATGCTAATAATGTAAAATTATATGGGGTAAATACACAGAATCACATTTAACAAATTACTTTTAACTTCCAAACCTTTTGAAAAATACACATTTTAAATGCACTTTAATATATACCATTTGCAATAGAGGTGTAAATCACCCTCTTTACCACGGTACGATATATTGATTTGTTTGTATGACACTACGATTTTTCTCGATATCAAAGTCTGTCACGATACAATTTCGATTCTATTCGATTCACACGTCTGCGATTGATATTTCGCGATATCAAATGCCCATCTCATTTACATATAAATAAATTTACAAAAACAATTCATATATCATTTAACCATTTTATTTCTATTACTACAGGCACCAGGCATTTAAATAAAATCATTTTTCTTAATTAATGAAAAAATAAAAATAAATGACCTGTTCAGTATAGTCTCACATGTCTCATGTTTAAGTGCATTTTTTTAAACCAGTTAATTTAAGAGTACCCTGATTACCTTTCATTTATAAAGAAACAAAAATAGATATTGAGCTTATGGCTATCAACGCTGTGTTTCTTCTTGGGTTGAACAACCAAACTTGTTTCCCGAGTATTTGAACTCACTCACTGCTGCATACGACGTGTCTGTTGATCCGTCCTTCTGTTGGAATCCAAAATATTTCCACAGCGTTGATTTAAATCCAGCAGGAGAGTGAATTTCATTATCTGTTTTCTGCCTCGCCTGCCATGTTGCTGAGGCGGCCGCAGAGTGCAGCCGCACACGGAAATGGTGACAGACGTGCCTTGGGAATTTCAAAATACTGTAAAGCGTATTTTAAAGATGACAATGTGAATCAATGTTTTAGTTTTGCCACAATATACTTGAAATCATTTAATCGATATATCGATTTAAATCGATGTATTACACCCCTAATTTGCAACTTGAATTTTAAATCACATGATTACATTTTTAACCTGAGTGTTTACATTTGTCTGGATACGTTAGTCTACAGCTCCAAAGACAAAATAACTGAGAGCTCACCGGCTTTTTCTTGAACCAAGCTTTAGTCCTGCAGTATCTTTTCCCAAGTTAAAATTCTCCCAGCACTTCTCTCCCACATTGTTTGCTTCTTGCTGCTCTGTGAGTGAACACCTTCAAGCTCTGATCGTCAAATCATCTCCACCTGGAGCAAACAGCCCGCTGCCTCCTAGCTGGGAGACACCCCTGACCAACATTCAGTCAGAGAGGGGCGGAGCCTGGAGCCCAGTTCAACAACTGGGGTGGCTGAAGATTAATCTATGGGGGCCAAGGTCACCAGTGGCCACCACCTTGCTCCTCCATTGTACCTGGTGGTGGATAAAACTGACATGACGCTCACGGTAAGATCACTCTGCCCACGCAGAAATGACTTCCAACAAAGATGGCTGTAACGGTGGAGGCGGTGAAGCTCACGGCGTTACTTGAGGCATTTCTGTCTTATCAGCCAACATGAAGGCTAAGAAGACAGGCAATAATAATAATAATAATTCTAAGATATGACTTAAAATAGTTGCTGCAGTAGATGTTTTCATGCTGCAGAGTGACACAGGGCAAGAACTTTCAGTGAAATTCAGCATTCATTCAACCTTTATTTATACAGCTTAGTCCCACTGAGCCTCGGGGACTCATCTACAAGAGATGTACTAAGAGTGTAAATTTGACATCATACAATTCATGACACATTTTGTGGAAAATCAGTTTAGTGTTAACTGATCATTTGCAGACAAAGACTATGCAACCAGAAGTTATAACGTGTACCTACAAACAAAACACACAAAGCAAAGCACAACTATCTTGAACCTTTAATTGAACCATCAAGCCTTTGATGTAATTACGACAAAAAAAATGGAAGATTTCCTTCATACAGACAAACATGTGGTAGTTCCCGTTTATCACTGTTGTGTTCTGCTGCTCATGGGGTTGCCCGCGGGGCTTTATCAGCGTTCAAATTTTTCCTGACTCCGTTGTGGTTGTGGAAATGGAATAAACTGTATTCCACTCAGGGTAACACGTGCATGAATTCCATGTTCTCCACTAAGAACGTTTAGCTATTTTTTTTCTGATGATTTTTCACGAAATCTCTTTGACTGCAAAGCATTCGTAAAACCCCAACAATGTTGTTGGAGGAAAAGGGGGTGCAGCTCCTGCAGGTAAGAGGCGTTTCACTTTGGGACAAATTGATATTGCTGATTGGTCAGTTGCTGAAGAGGCTGCTGGATTGATTGACAGGCGTCATGTCAGTTATTCTCTCCACGGTGCAGGATCTGTCACTCTGCCTCAGAGAAGAAATAAAAACCTTCTGTTCTTCTGTAACTCCCACTCACTTGAATATCCATCCATTATCTTTTACCCGCTTCTTCCATTTTTGGGTCACGGGCGTCGCCGGTGCCCATGTCCAGCAATCAGAGTGCGAGGGGCGGGGTACACCCTGGACATGTCGCTCACGTTCACACATGTTCCTGTTGAACTGTGTTAAATTCAAGTGTTTCTTTGTAGAGGGGGAGTCATCTTTTAAAATTTGTGTTTTTTTTTTTTTCTTTCTTTTAAGTGTGGTTGTGTGCAACCTGTACCCGTTTGTAAAGACCGTCGCCAACCCAGGAGTCACGGTGGAGGACGCTGTGGAGCAGATCGATATCGGTAATTCTACCTGATAATTTAGCTTTGAAACATTTTCGGCTGAAAGACGTGGATTTAAACCCAAAATAGTTAAATGATGCATTCAGGCGCCAACCACACGGGAGTTTTGCTCCTTGCTCGTGAAAGCAACCTCCTGGATGTTTTTAGGTGGTGTGACTCTGCTGAGAGCTGCAGCAAAGAACCACGCTCGGGTCACCATCGTCTGCGACCCGGATGATTATTCACGGGTCGCCGAGGAGATGGAGACCTCAGGAGACAAAGACACGACCCTGGAGACACGCCGGACTTTGGCTCTCAAAGTGAGTCTTTATTCATGTTCTTCTTTCGGCTTTTCCCTCTTCAAGTGTCTCCACAGTGAGTCATCCTCCTCTATCTCTCTCTGTCCTCCTCATTCTCTGTCCTCACTCCATCTACGGTGCTTCCATGTCCTCTCTAACTGAGTCCATATATCTCCTCTTTGTCTTTTTCCTGGCAGCTGTATTTTTAACATCCTTCTACCAATATACCCACTGTCCCTCCTCTGGACATGTCCAAACCACTGTCCCTCCTCTGGACA
>JARVGQ010000759.1:10977136-10988559 GCA_031762355.1 Hypsolebias martinsi | reverse complement strand
CCCCCCCCCCCCCCCCCCCCCCCCCCCCCCCCCCCCCCCCCCCCCCCCCCCCCCCCCCCCCCCGCAGCTGCTTTAAGTCAATTTACAAACTGCATTTTTGTTTTTCAAAACATTTTAAAGATAAATTCTGTAAAATTTTAAGAAAGAATTGCAAAAAACTTAAGCGTAAACTTTCCCGTATTTTTTTTTTACGCCTGTCAAAGGCTGTAAAGTCTCTCGTCTGTCCCATAACTTCTGATCTGCTCAGGATAATTTCACAGAAGTTGCTACTCACGTGTATCGTCACTAAACTGTCACGTCATCAACCCCGCTCCGAGATCAAGGTCGCAAATCAAGGTCAAAGTTAAAACGAGGTAATTGCTTGTTCGGGTCATTCCTCTATTGCTCAGGCCTCCCGTGCAAAAAGGAATCAGTGATCTCCGGTTAATAAATAAAAATATATTGTTAATTTCAGTTAGGAACCAAATTAATTAAAGCTTTTAATTCTTATTGAATAAGTTTACATTTTAATGTTTTTAGAAATGCTTAAAATACAAATAATTAAATGAGCATAATTAGGGGAGCATTTTACTTTTGACCAATATAAGATGGAAACAACAGATTTAAAATATAAAATACAAAATTAAAACAAACACGATGTTTGAAATTCAGGATCTCTCCAGCTTTATTAAAATAAGGGACTTGTTTTTGTCAAACGACGTATAAAAATACAACTTTCTCACATCCTGACTCAGACATTCATAAACCCAGATTAAAGGATAAATTACTACAAAAGATGAAACGCTTCAGCCGGACGGCTGCAGAACCGAAACCAAGAACAAAGTGACGTTCTTCAACACTGCTCTTTTTTTTTTTCCCCAAAACAAGTCGATGCAATAATCCATAACGAATCGGGCGTACCATCATGTCAGGGTCCGATGTTCAACAGTGGGCGGACTGGTCGAGAGAAACCATCGAGGCTGATCAAACAGGCCGGGGAACTGAAACGGGTCGGGAAGGAAGCGAGAGCGGCGTTCTGATCCCACAGGCGTGGCTTCTGTAAGGTGAGACAGTGCAGCGGCGGGGCGGCGAGGAAGCCGACCTGTTATTTGTGAGGAGTTTGGGGAGCGGCGCCGTCGGCCAGCAGTCCGGGTCGGAGGCACTCGATGGGGCAGTTGACGTTCTGAAAAAAAGAACGTGATCAGAAGTCAGTCGGGGCAATCTGCGCTCCAGAACAATAAATCCGTTAAGAGGTCGCGCTCACTTTTCTCAGCGTGTTGTCTGCGTATCTGATGGGCTGCAGGAAACTGGGATCCACATCAGAACCAGGTCTATGGCAGTTGTCGCATCGCCATCCCTGATATGACAAAACCAACATGATCATAATCTGAAGCAGATTCCGTTTAATTTAACAATACAGACTGAAACTACCTTTTTACAGGTGGGTTCTGTGGGAAGGTTATGAACAGTTAATATCTTACCTGTTGTAGATGGCTTCTTGAACAAGCTGAAAGTGTTGACGCTAACGACGGGTCTATGGTGGGTGACCGACTGAACATTTTGAAGTTTTTATTTTTATTTTTTAGCTTGAACACCAGCGGCCACCAACCATTTTCATCACAGACCAGTTTCATACAAGACAACTTCCCAACGTACCAGTATACGTTCAAATCTTTTGGGGCATACTAACTGGGAAAAAAGTTTTTTATTTTTTATTTTTTCTCCTAAAATTGTAAAATAATTATTTTATTGATTAAAAAATATATACAACTGAAATGTGAAGTTTGTTTAAACAAAAGACACTTAAAGAGTTAAAATTCAGTCGTTTATATTTGATATTTATATTTCAGGCTGAGACAGCCCTTAAAGACTACTGGTAGTTTCTTGTAAAAAATATTTCAAAATTATTTTTAAGCATTTAATTTAGGTGGTTAATGTTTTTTCTCTCCTAAGAGTTAAAATACAATAAAAGTTACCGTATTTTTCGGCACATAAGTCACAGGTTTTTTTGCACAATTTACAGGCCTTACGACTTATAGGCTGAAGCGACATTTTTATGGATTCCCCCCCCCCCCCTCCATATTTAGAAACAATTTTTTTGGCTGAGAAATGACTGTTTTCATTCATTCTGACTGAAAAATTGAGCAGTACCACTTTTATCCACTTGATGGCAGCAGAGTAGTAATAGTTGTATGGCATGCCGTTGTATCATGTAATAGGTAAACGTGGCTACAATGACACATTCAAAAAAGTTCAAGACAAAAACAACTGGACCTTATTTATTATACTTTTTAATTTTTATGAATTTACCATGTCCTGGTTGACTGAGAATCTTCACCGGCTATTAATGTCACAGTCGGCCTGCCATAGCCTCCCCACTTTCATTCTGCTCGCTGCTTGGAACCGTCAAAACAGCTGCACCTCCCCAGCGAAATGCAGCTAATTTGACCATTAAAGTGCATTTATTAAGCAAATGAAAGACTGAGACACACCTTTGCTATAATTTCAAGCAAACAAATTTTTTTTAGGTGTTTATCTTGTTCAAAACAAAAACAAAAAATCTGTGGTTGCTCAAGCTGCGCATACCTGCTTCGCAGCACCTCAGCAGCGAAACTATTTTTGAAATTCAGCTGATTTGACCATTAAAGTGCATTTATTAAGCAAACGTTAGACTGAGACACACTTTTAATATAATTTTGAACAAATAAATAATTGTTTTTAAGTGTTAATCTTGTTAAATTTTTGTTAAAGTCTTCCCATGCATGCTCCCGTGACCGCCATTTGGCAGCCCATCGGTTTATAGCACATTACCGGCCCACATTTTCGGGTTGTCAGTGGTGACACGTAACAAACGCAACGCGTCAGCGGTGACACATAATAGATGCAAAATATTTATGGATTTTTCCACTTTATTAGACAAATATGGACTGATGTGACTTATAGGGCGGTGCGACGTGTACGGTAGAAAATACGGTAATTCAGTCTGACTTATTATTTTTCCCATATTAGGTCTACCACAAATCTATCTACAACATGTAAGATTAATAGTTCATAACCTTTGCATCGAACCCCACTTTAAAAGATCTAATCTTTTAATTTTAATCTTGACTTTAGGGGCCCGTCTCACCTGTTGCCCTCCAAAGCAGGTGCAGGAGCAGATGGCACCCAGGTACTCCTTCTGCCACTGACTGCCTGCCTTGTAGGTTTGGCCTTCATCGTAACACACGGATTCATCTGCGTAAATAAACATGCGTGTTAAAATTCACACGTAACCCCTAAACTTCACCAGACTTGGTTTTTAAAGAGGCCTTACGTGGGTCACACTTGAACTCTCCTTTGCCGTTCCCCAAACAGGTGCAGCTCATCAGGTGGCCATTTTCAGCGCGGTGGTCCCACCGCTCTCCGATGCGGTAGTTGACGCCGTTGTCATGACACCACTCTGATTGACAAAACGTTACATCACTCACGTGAAATATAATCAGAGATGAAGGTGCTGATGCAAGGATCTGGCAAACGTACTGGATGAGTCACATCTGAAGTGGCCGCTGCCCAGGCCTAAACACGTGCACCACAGCTTGAAGCCCGTCTCTGACAGGCGTTCCCATTCACCTCCCACCTCGTGGTAGGTCGCAGTGAAGGCGTCAAAACACATGTCCTTACCAGGCGGAGCGACATCGGAGACTGAAAGGAGATAGGATAAATTTAACAATTTCTTAAGAATCAGACTTCAAATTACCCAAAACCATGAAAAAGGCAGTTATGTAACTACCGTAATTGCCGAACTATAAGCCGCAATTTTTTTCCCCACACGTTTTGAACACAGTGCATACTATGCTGCGGCCCCAGTGGGGCACAACTAAGTATTAGCAGCCGCTCATGAATTGTGCATTAATGTGGCACTCGGAGCTCGGTGGGAGGCTTGGATGATTGGTGGCGAGAAATTGTTACCAAAAACCGGCCGCACGCAAAGTACAAGATTTGCTCGAGTCTGCCAGTGGATCCTAACTGCGGAGCACGGTAAATCCTCGAGCACCACCAGGTTTCAAAAGGCTGCTGCGTGATGAAGAGGACAGCACAAGCTCAAAAGGATGCAGTGCGCAAAAGGAAGATGAAGTTAGTGATTAATGACTTCCTGGTAGGAAGTAGCTACTGTAAGTTTTTTTTTTTTTTTTTTTTTTTTTTTGTTACACTGTTCAGAAATAAACATTTACTGTACATATTTGTTACTGGTACACATTGAATTAAAAGTTTAAAATCTTTCTGTGTAAATATCTCATGTTACAACGTGACCATCCACGGCTTATAGACAAGTGCGACCTATATGTGTACAATTTTTTATTTATTTTTTAGTGGGTGTGGCTTATATTCAGGTGCGCTCAATAGTCTGGAAATTATGGTATGTGCTTTTGTTAGTTAAAAAAAAAGAAATCTCATGAATCAGTGGGTAAACTTTAATACTCATCATTGGATGAACGTCTACAACTGTTTTATGTCAAATCAAGATGGCTGTCGCTGCTAATCAACCACAGCAAACAGCTGTGAGAACTTCTTCAGCTGCAGCGTTTCTGTCCAAGGTTTTCTTCTCTTTGTACCGGTTTTATTTTTTTGTACGAGGCTTTTGTTTCTGTACGATGTTAGTGTTTACGTTTGATGTTCACTCGTGTTTTCAGATGAGACATGTTCCTCCTGTGCACGTTGGACTTGTGCTTCCTCATGTTATTGTTCATGTGTCGTGTCTGCTTCACGGTGGTTCAGTGTGACGCTTACTTGCGTTTCCAGCCGTGACGACCCGCTCCAGAATCTTGTGTTTGAGCGCTCCCAGTATGGCCTCTACGATCACGTTGTAGTCGGCTCCGGGGGTGAGTCCGATCAGGGTGGCGGTTGTGGCCGTGCCCGGCAGGCGGACCTGCAGAACGAAACGATTCGACGTGAAACGAGTTCTGGGGTTCATCGGCACGTCGACGTGCCTGAAAGCGTCGGCTCTTACCTGGAACGCCTTCTCGTTGCCGTGTGTCAGAGGGTGGCAGGACAACTCGTAGGCGTTGCTCTGACTGTAAGGTCTCCAGGAGACGCTGGTTTGAGTCTGGGCCTCCAGAGGAACTCCTGTCTCGTTAAAAACGGATCCGACGGGCACCCGAAGCTTCAGAATGGGGAGTCTGCGGCCTTCTGCATCAGGGAGGGGGACAAAGACCAGGGGCTCACGGACTTGGTCATAAGGAGTCTGCGGTTTGCCTCCGTTGTTGTACTCCGTGTACTCCACATGCTGGCCATGACCGCCATCCCCATCCTGGTTAGAGCCCGCTATGTGGACCCTGTTGTCCAAGTCCGTCTCAGGCACGTCCAGCCTGTCCCCTCCGGGGCGGTGGGGCTGGGGCAGAGGCAGGGGAAGCAAGGAGTCTGGCTCTGGGCGGGAGAGACGGGGTTAGGGAAGCAAGCAGGTTAGACGAGGCGCAGCAACGGTTAAAGTGTCGTCAGATGTTCCAACAAACGCTCAATATTTTGAATGACGTCCATTCAAAATAAAACAGGACGGTTTAGAAGCTGAACGCTGGTGGACTAAAGGCCCCCCAACAGCAAAATAATGCATCTGAGCAAACAAACGCTGATCCAGCAGTTTGGTTTAGTCCTTTGAATACTTACGGGTCCTGATGCGGCCCGCCAGAGGCGTGCTCCTCTGAGCGTTCTGGATGGCGATGATTTTGACGACGTACTCCGTGGCTGGTCTCAGGCCTGCGCACGAGCACAAAGACTGCGTCATTTAAATTCAACTGCGTCACGACTTCCCTTCTGTGAACGTCCCAACAAAAGGGCCGGCTGCGCTTCCAACCTTTTACCCAAATATCCGTTAAAACTAGACGAGTTTTTACTGTAAATGTGCCGTTTACAAGAATTGTTAAATCTACCACCAAGTCTGCGTCCAGATCAGACTTCACGTGAAATCAAACCTGGATGAAGGTCCACCATTTGAGGAGCTTTAACGGATAGAAAAGCTGCATTGCCTACAGTTATTTACTGTAACTATGTGCACGAAACTAAAATTTTATTGGAATTTACTCATCGATCTGGGTCCAGAAAGCACTTTTTTATGGTCGAGCGCTACAGTAAAAGCTAGAAAAACTGCACCACTTTACCGTAAATGTGAGAAAATGTACGTTCTGTTGAAATTTAACGTGGATTCATGGTACAAGCAGGTGTGTGTTCCTTTTCTGTGTGTTCTTAACGTAAACAACAAATAAATCAGGAGAATAAACAATTTAAAGCCAACATGTCTCCACACTCTCTGTCCAGAACTACGTTAGTCCCATTTAATCTCTCAAATGATCTGTGAACACGCCAGTCCAGATAAAACCTTCTCTGGATCTGGATCTGGTCTACAAACTGTGGATCTGTAACTCCAGACATGACGGATTTCTTTCACAGACGTAAAAACGTTCGTACCCGTTATGGTGGCGTAGTTTTGTCCGGCGTGGGGTCGGGGGGTCAGCTCCTGCGGCGCTCTTCCAGACTCCTCGTAGGTGATGTAATATCCTGTGATGTGTGTGGCAGGGGGCTGCCAGGTGAAGGAGATGGAGGTGGGCGTCAGAGAGGTGAACTGGAGGTTGGTGGGCGCCTGGACCACAGGTCTCGCTAGAAAGAAGAATATCGTCTTGAATCGCTCGTTATGTGATTGGTTCAATCCAGAGACAGGAAGTAGGTGTTCCAAGACTCCATGGTCTACGTCTGACGGAGAACCAGACTATCCTTTAACCCAGGGGAGTCAAACCCACTTAAAGGGGCCAAAATTAAACCTTTTTTAAACTAAGGGCCATTTCAGAATCTACATTAACTCAAGTTGGACACCCGACACGTTTTCTTGGTCGCAGGTTCCTCAACAAGAGTTGGAATGGTCTCATTTGACGTTCTCTGTTGTGCTTTTGACATCATAATCAAAGATTACTGAAAAATTAAAGTGATAAAAGAATTTTACATTTAAAATGACATCTTGGGGGGCCAGATGTCAACGAGGGCCACATTTGGCCCCCGGGCCTTGAGTGTGACACATACCCTTTAACGTTATGACCATTCATGTTCCTTCACACTGTTTAGCTGCTCAAAAATAATAATTTTTAATATTTCTTTCCACAATAAACTAGTGAGTCTTTTAGAGTTACCGCAGCCTGATATAAAAACATCAAATTTAAATTATTTATTTTTATTTGACCAACTTAGGAGTCTTTTGTTTAAAAAAGTAAAATAAAAACTCCACATTTCTGTTTATTTTTTTAGTTGCCAAACATTTATTTTACATTTGTACATCCAAAATGTGCGTGCATTTTTTAATTTTATTTATCTTTTTAATTCCAGATCCTGCAGACCACCGGACCCTTCACATGCACTCTCTGAAAATGAGGCCTCGTTTTCAGTCAAACTTGTCGTCTCCTGCTCACCAGACATGGAGGTTTGTTCCAAGTTTTTTAAAAATTATTATTTAACTATTATTATTATTAAATTGTGTAAAACTTTTCCCGTGGTAGAAACGTTAACTTTCTAAATTGCTTTTCAACACCGCTCAGCCGTTGTCATCGTGGAACGTCTGATTCTGCAGCCTGCGTGCATGCGAAGCAGCTTCTCAGCACTAAATGTTTACGGGTGCACGTTGTGAGTTTGTGCTCGGACAAGACGAGAGGCGGGACTTAACTCTGGATGGGAAAGACGCACCTGTTCTGGGGCGAGTTGAACTCCGTCTTGTTAGACTTTTACAGAAGCTCTCACATATAAAACATCTAGAGGTCTAATATAAAAATCTAAAGTATACAGGTAAAAAAATAAAATAAAAACCTTACTGAGTTAAAAGATGTTTGGTTGATATTTTCCTCTTAGGAACATGAGAGTGTAGTAAAGTTACTGTGAGAGCAATTTGAAAAACATTTTTAAAGTAGTAGGACTTTTAGGCTTTATCATAAAAACATGTTTATTGACGGCACCAAAATAAGTTAATAAGTAAAATCATTCACAAAAACTAAATGTGGCTCGTTCTGTACCTGTGTCGACCCTCAGGGTAAACGGGGCGCTCTTGGTGTTTCCGCTCAGCGTGTACAGGCTGACGGAGTAGGTGGTGCCCGGCTGCAGGCCTGGAAAACAAACCGCGAAGCAACTTAACTCCAGAAAAGATCACTTCAAACCATTTTCACCTTTTGTTCAGCAGAGACGTGACGTCTTACCTGTGAACGTGTAGGTCGTCTTCTCGCCTGGGATGGTCTTGCTGATGGGGGACCGCGAGCCGCTCATGGGCGTGGCTTCGATCAGGTAACCGGTGATGGGTTCTAATTTGGACCTCCAGGTGAGAGTGAAGGCGGTGTCCTTCACGTCAGAGATGCGAACGCGCCGTGGAGGACTCACATCTACATTGAGTATGAAACGTATCGACTCTCAGCTACTACCACAGCGAAGTGTAGCTCTGTGTCGTAAAACGGGCCGAGTTGTAGCCACAGGTTACCTTCCAGTGTGGTCGCCTCTCCTTCCAGAGGTCTGCTGGTGACGGAGTTCTTCAGGGCGTAGACCTGGATCTCATACGTTGTTGCCACCTTCGGTCCGCGCACACACAGAATTATTTACGGATTATTAATTTAATCTCGTAAATATTCACAGAAGAAGAGGAACGGTGTTTACCATGAGTCCCGGTACGACGACACGGGTGGTGCCCGGAGCAATGTTCATCTCTCTGTGGGGGCTGTTGATGTTTTTGGGCGTAACGACCACTCGGTATCCTGTCAGGCGTGCGTTCGGTGCTCGCCACGAGACCGTGAAGACGGACGGGCCGACGTCTGAGACCACCATGTTGGTGGGGGCAGGGATTACTGGAACGGAAGGACCGATGTCAAAACAAAACCACAGAACGCTGAATGACGTCTGCAGACACGTCAAAACTAGCTAAACAGTAGGTAAAAGCTAAAAGCTGCAAAACTGTGGCTAAAATCTCCAATAAGCAACATTAGAGGTAAATGCTAAAAGTATCAAGACCATAGCTAAAATTTAAACTTAGCTAAATTACAGCTGAATGCTCCAGTTAGCTGAATCTAAAATAAAAACTACGTGTTTCAAAACAGTAGCTAAAAGCTAAATGTAGCGAGACTGTAGATGCCGTAATAGTCAAAAATAGCAAGACCAGCTAAAGGTTTACATTAGCAAAATAGCAAATCAGCAGTTCAAATGTGTCAAGACCATAGGTTGAAGCTTTTTTTGATGTGATAACACCGATTAACGTTATAAGTAACAAAACAGTAGTTCACAACTAAATGTAGAAGAACAACAGCTAAACTTAAAAATATTGTAAAAGAAAATGTCAAAAAGTCTAATAAGAAAATCTATAAATTTAGCAACTAGCTAAAAGTTAAAACTAATAAACGTGTGGCTAAAAGGTAGCAACGCAGTAGCTTCAAGCTAAAATGAGCAAAAATATAGCTACAGGTTAGAAGCAAGAAAAATTAACTTTCTGAGGCAGGTTTCAAACAGAACAATATTTTTGTAGGAACTGACTCAATTTAAATGTTTAGGGTGAAAATATTTAAAGTTAAATAATTCAAAAAGTATAAAAATTTCAAATACTCAAAGTCCCAACACTATTGTTTATCAAGCCAAACATTTTGACTTTCAAACAATAAAAACAGCCCAAAGTGTGAGGAAATAGTTAAACTGCAAAAAAAAAAAAAAAAATCTACATAAACTAAAAACAGGAAGCGGGTGTGAACGCTGACTCAGCGCTCACACGACAATCGGACGTTAACATGTGATGCTGATGTTTTCTGTGCGGTTGTACCGGTGGCCTGGGTCCCCACTAATGGCGAACTGGCCGTTTGGCCATTAAAGGCGTAGACTTTCACGGTGTACTCGGTCCCGGGCCGGAGGTTTCTCAGCACCGCGCTGTCCTGGTCATGTCGGGGCGCTGGACGCAGTTCTCGCTCGCCCTCCTCTGGGCTGGAGTAAAGGATGCGGTATGACGTCACCGTCCCGTCCGGGCTGTCCCACGTGATGCGCATGGAGGTGGAGTCGATGTCAGTGAAGCTCAGATCCTTCGGATGGTCCATCGCTGTAGAAACAGAAGAGATGTTCCAATGAACATGTCGGACACTCCTGACATTAGTCAGCACGCTCTAATCACAGAAACCTTCACTGAGTGCTTTGAAATCGTCTTGGACCAAACTAACCAGTGACAGCGTTCTCCACCACAGGAGACGAAGGTTGTCCACTGCTGCCCAGAGCATAAACGCTCACAACGTACTCCACGGTGGGCATCAGACCCGTGAACGTCATCTCAGTCTGATCTGCAACAGTCGAGCACAAAAAAGACCAATGAGAAGATTTTTTTTTTTTATTTAAAAATATAATTAAAATGTCAGATTCATGGTCCAGCCCGTCTTACCGGGGGCCACCACCTCGGAGTACGAAGGTCCCAGGCCATTTTTGGGGACACTTGTGACTCTGTAGCCTTTGACTGGTCCCTGAGCCGGAGACCAGCGCACCGTGATGGCGTTATCACTCACATCGGTGACTTTCATGTCAGTCGGGGCCTCGGTGTCTAAAAATGCATAAATAACAACATTTAGATCCGTAGACTTCAATATACATTCAAGGAGGTGGCAACACATTCAGTATTTTCACACAGAAATAAACTATAATGCAGTGCCTCTTAGATTTAATGACCATAAATGCTGTGCAAGTGCAAAAAAAACAAATAAATAAATTCAATGAAATGTTATCAACCGACTGAATCCACTACCAAAACGACTGATGATGCAATAATAAGGTGTGCAGGTAAAGAGACTTTTTTTTAATGTACCAAACAATCTGGATAAACATAATAAAGACTTTTAATGTGAATAAGCGCAGGTAAAATATGTTCTGTATAAATTTACCAACCAATCTGGGTCTACATGGCAATTTTCTGGGATCCATATCTGGACCGTGGCCCTCCATATGGAGACGCCTACTGTTACGCTAAGTGCATGAAGACGTACATAGGAAACATAATACAGGTAGTCCCCGAGTTACGAACAAGTTCCTTTCCTACCCCGATTTTGACGCAAGTCGGAACTCATTACACGTGGCGTTCATCAAACGGGATTTTTGCCGTAAGTCGCGGAAATAAATGTATGCTAACGCAGCGCCGTACACCCGTTTATCGACATGACACTGAACATGCGTACATACTGTTCCATAAACATGCACAGAAATTTATTTACAAACAGTTAGCTAACACATTACACCACACGTTCATCTACTGTACCTGTACAGTATTTAATGTATCTCCAACCTCTTCTCCATCGTAATCGCTTTGCGTTGTTTCTTACCCGCCACCGTGCTCCCATCCGTAGACTGACTCGCTCTCTCGGGGCCCATTTTCAAAGTTAGCACACAATACAGTACTGTACTGTACTGTAATGTACTTCGCTAGCTCAACACTCGCT
>JARVGQ010000759.1:10955748-10967748 GCA_031762355.1 Hypsolebias martinsi | reverse complement strand
TGCAATCTCTGAATATTATTGTGTACTGTTTACTGTGGCTCTGCTGTGTGCCATTAAATATTTTAATACTAAGTAAAAAGTCTCCTCCAATTCGTATGCTGCTCTCCCGTGTTGAATACACTGAACCCTTCAGTTGATGACCTTCGATGTGTGGAGAGGGAGTGCAGCTGGGAAGGAGGCCGTCCGGCGTGAGTGGGCTCCAGTTTGTCTCCAGAGGACAGCGCACATCTAGACTCAGGTAAGCTGATACCGTTTTTTGGCGATACGTCCGTAAAACCACGCTATTTGATCATAGACTAAATTTATAGGGTTAGCCTCTAGAGGTACTGGAACTACTCTTAAAATAAAGGAGAACATGTCATCAGGTTTTGGTAAATATACTCATAGCACGCAGAGCTTCAGTATACAGACTGAGTAAAATAGATAAGATAAAAAGTGATCCACAGGATGGTGCAGGGCCCACCGTGTGATCCACGGGACTGAGCAGGGCCCACCGTGTGTAGATGACATCTTAAAATAAAAGTGTGAAGCACTTAGAAATGTTATGAAGAGATCACGGGACAGAGCAGGGCCCACCGTGTGTAGTAACCAAGCCAAGATTCTTGTAGTGTAACCAAGTGTCGGTACAGAGCCCAACTGGTTAAAATATAGTTAGTAAAAAAAGTGTAATCCTCGCTGGAGCAGGGCCCCTTGGGTTACAGGAAATAATATAGCCAGGCTTTGGTGCTGTGCCCAGCTGGTTATTAGTTGTTAGTATTAGTAAAAAGATTTGAGTGAGGCTGCGGTATTTAATCCTAGCACTATTCTGCATTGGCGAGCCTCCTGGATTCTGACGGGAATCCAGTAACTCATGGGACGGAGCAGGGCCCACTGTGATAGCTAAGTAAACGTCTCATGGAAAATGAAGAACCATCTTTAAGTAGATGGAATTGATTAAAACAGTCTAGGAATAAAAAGGTCAGGGGACCTTACGTAGCATGTTCTAAATTGCTATAAAGAAAAATCATGCTGACAAAAAGAAAAAAAATATATCAAATATGAAAACCCATTCAGAAAACCTATAAAAACTAAAAGAAGTGAATATTTAAACCAATGTGCGTTTATGCTGGCATATTTGTCTATCTGTGTTTAACTGTCCATGAATCGTTGTCTGTGTTGTGTCTTTGTGTCTTAGTGGGGGTTTGTGCAACCTTCTGTTGCCAGGTTCTGTGGTCCTGACCCACTGGGTCTGGTTCTGTGTGTGTGTGTCTCACTGTGTCAGGAACGGTGAGGGCTCCTGGGTGACTGATAACACAGCTGTGTCCCTCTCCAGATAAAGAGGCAGGGATTGCGGACTTGCCTGAACGAGTCGCAAACAGCTCTGTGTTTTAAAAACTGTTTGGGGGCTTTTTCTGTCAACTCTCGATCTACAGCTTGTACTGTACATGAATGAATTTACAAAATAAAGTTCTAGGGACGTATGAATGATTTTTGAGTGAACATAAATGGCACCCCATAAGAAAAATGAAACTGAATTATGCAAAGGTGGATAAACAAGCTGTCTGAGTAAAAGCTGCTATTTTCAAACTGCACCAGAGCAACAAGACCAAGAGGAAAGCTCTCAAGGGTTTATTGGATCAACTGGTAGCAGCAGCAGATGTGGAGTGTCAACAACCATCACAAAATTGGTGTGGGACGAAATCAAACAGGTCCAAGTAAAATTGAAGACGACAGCAGAAAATAAGGTGACGTAAATCATTCAGGGGTCGCAGGAAAGTATCAGAGGAGCAGAAAAAGTTGTTAGAGATCAAAACAGCAAATGAGGAGCTTGCTTTGATAAATCAGAGTGTACAACAACTTAATCAGGAGGAGAACACACGACCCCCTCCGTATGCAGCCCCACAGGCCTGTCCGACGGCACCCTCTGCTGGAGTGTACCCAGTAATGCGGGTCACCAGAGGAGTGGTGAGATTGGGCACAGGTAGTGATGAAGAGTTTACAGAGGATAAAGAGCTAGGATGGATGGACAGCAGGATGGAAAATGCAAAACAGAGAGATCACAGCTGGCGGACAGCTGAACAACATGTCATGATGGGTTCTGATCAGAGCAGACAATCAGAGGCTGATTTAAGCCATAGTGTAGCCAGGAGAGAAGACGATGTAGGCAAAGGGCACAGTGTTTACAGTAGGGGGCCGAACCATAAATTCAAGTCAAGCATAGTGATACATCAGGGCTTACAGAACAAACATTAACTTTCAATGGTGAACTGATGGGATCAGTTGTGGAGTCAGAGGCAGAGGAGAGTTTGAAATTAAAGTCAAGTAGGCCGAAGCATCCAGTAGTTAGGTTAGCTTATGATGGACCAGGACATCAGACTTCTGAAGAGAGAGAGAAGGGACCTGACCAGGGGACGGACAGCCAGAAGATTGAGGTGTTAGGGAAAAATCTTCCCCTAATCAGGACCGGAGGGGAAGAAAGGTACAAGCCATTTGGAATGAGTGACATCGAAGCTATTGTTGATAAATTACCTCCCATATCGGAGGGTGGTTTGCGTTGGTTGGAAAAATTGAACACCCTTACGATGGGGCTGACCTTAGCTTTAGGGGCTCTTAAAGCAATATTGGCCCGTTGTGCTAATTACAGGTTGTCCCCGACTTACGGCGCCATCGAGTTTCGGCGTTTCGGACTTACGGCGCCGCCCCAGTGACGTCATAACACCTCACGTTGCCTTTTTTATGCAGCATTTTATGTTTTTTGGGTTTTTTTTTGTTTTTTTTAGGGTATTCTGTTAGCTAACTGCTTGGAAATATAGCAAAATGGCGTTCTAAGTATGCTGTTGTTGTGTTACATTGAAAAAAACGTGTTTAAAACGACGTACAGTATACGGCCGCCACGTGGGTAACGCTCCGACTTACGGCCGAAAATCCGGAGTTACGGCCGCCACGTGGGCGGCGCTCCAAGTTACGGCAAAATCGGGTTACGAACGGGCCGTAGGAACGGAACCCGTTCGTAACTCGGGGACTGCCTGTAATTTATTGAGGGCGGTATAGCTTTTCTACAATTTACGACAATTTATTTTGGCAGCGCTGCTTTTCTACAATTTAAGGCAATTTAATTTGGCAGTGCTGCTTTTTTACAATTTACAGTATTTTGTTTTAGGTCCCAGTTTTTCTACAATGTACAGCAGCTTTTCTACAGTTTATTGTAAAAAAATTTTAGGTGTTGCAGATTTTCCCAGGCTTACGATAACTCATTCAACATGGCAAAGCCTTTCTGCGATGCACTATAATTTACTGAGGGTGGTATAGCTTTTCTACAATTTATGGTAATTTATTTTGGCTGTGCTGCTTTTCTTCAATTTAGTTTTTCTACAGTGTGCGGTAGTTTATTTTAGGCTGTGCAGCTTTGCTATAGTTTGTGGTAATATTTTTTTTGCATGTCATTCTACATGGCACAGCTTTTCAAAAATGTACGTTAATTTATTTTTGCAGTGCTGTTTTTCCACAACTTGCAGTATTTTAACTAGGGCGGCATAGGTTTTCTACAATTACGGTAATACAACAGCAGTTTATTTTAGGCCACACTGTTTTTTTTTTTTTTTACAATGTACGGTAATTTTTTTTAGGCGGCACAGCTTTTCCCAGTCTTACGGTAATTCATTTTAGGTGCACAGCTTTGCTTCCTTTTTAAGCAATTCTGCAGATGACTTGTGTTTTTTCTTTCTTTTTTTTTTTTGTCAGCCAAGAAGTACAGGCCTAAAAAACTTTATGAAGAAAATCATCATGGCAGTCACTGAAAGACAATTTAAATATTTATATTCTGAACCTTAGCTAGAGAAATTTTTCTTAAAGCAAATCTCAGAATTTTAACTGAAGATCATTGCCGTATAAAAAGTGTAAAGATAACCAAGATCAAAACCAATGTTAAAGTTGCTACTAGTGACTCAATGGGGTCACCACAGTGACCACACACCTGCATCATTACTCCCCAACAGCAACCACGAGACAGACAGAAACATTTTGAAAAGTAAGCCTCAAACAATCAGTTGTGCAGAATTCTTGTCTAATTTGTAAATTCTTGAACCGTGAGCGACAGAAGACTGATTGATCAGACATGTGCATTTTGTTTTTACAGTTTTTAAGTAAAATATGACATGTTAAGAACACGCTTTACCTGATACTTTAAACTAAAATATAACAAGTCTGTGGAAGCTCAGTGTGCACTCTTTGCACTCCGAGATGATTTGAAAGAAAACCATAAATCCTAAAGCACTGAGAGATACAGGGTGAAAGATGAAATTGCCTATGCTTTGATATATAAATTGTACATATACAGTATACTACAAAGGTTGTGGGAACAAGAACCTTTTGCAAACTATTTGAAAAGTTCCATTCAGTTTATTTGAATAGCACCAAGCAGAGCTTAATTTGAGCCTGATCTTGCCGGAACAAAATTCGGGAACTCTCTTTTGATAGGGTGCGTTCCGGCAACTGTTTGCTCGGACCAGGCAACTCTCAGGCTTACTAATAATAATGTTATGAACAAATATGACTCTTTGTCATTTGGGGAGCAAATCGTGTTGATCCCTTCTGCTGCCGAGACGATAAATAAATAACTCCGACAACAATAAATAAATAACTCTGACAACGATAAACAAATAACTCTGACACCTCCACTGCTGTTTTTATGACGCTCTGGATGCTCATCACCCACAGCACGCATGCAACAAAGAGTATAAACTCAAAGCAAGAGTGATACCTGCCCCATCTTTTCCTCTTTCGCGATGACAATTTTTTTTTTGTTTGTTTATCGTTGAGTTTGTCAAAGTAGTTTTGATGTTTGTTTGTTTTTTTTGAGGGGTAAATACAGAAGTAATGTTTAATAAATGTTAGGAACAACTTGTCAGGTTCTTCTCTTGTGAGCATGTGCCCCCAGGACCCCCTTGTCCCAGCAAGCCCACCCGCTATTTGTGTTCCGGCTTCGATCAGTTTACAAATGAAGCCCTGGCGCCAAGTCACAACAGAAGTCGTCTCAGGGCACTGAACAGAAACTCAAACACCTCAAAGTGCCAGTTCAGCCATGTTAGTTCATTTTCTGTGACCTGTTTAAACTTGGAGTGATGGTTCAGGTGTGAAGTCTGTTTGAGTTTTCTCAGTTGGTGCAGATAAATAAAACAGATGCATATGGGAACCATTTTTGCAGTTTTCTATTAAATTTGTCTGCATCGTACAATGTACCACTACCAGAATCATAGCACACCATTCCTTATTAAGTTTTGTTTTTTGTTTTTTTAAGCTGTTGGAGGAGAAGCAAGATAAAAAATATAGATGAGATTTAAAAAAAAAAAAAAAAAGATTAAACCAAGAGATGAGGAGTGGGAGTGCCAAATACTAGGAAAAGATATTTGCTCTAGGAAAATAAAATACCGTTCAAAGGCCAAAGTCTAGACTTGGTGTGAGCCAACTGACCAGCTGTGCGTGGGGGGCACAGTCAACATTTACCTTGTGTTTTGGAGGCCACCCAGTAGACAGTTAGGTCTCCAGTGTCCGGGCTGGACACCACTCTGAGGTCGGTAGGAGGAGACAAAGCTGCGCAAAAAAATTAAAAGATAAGCGTTCAATTTCATGTAGTCATAAGGTCATAAACAAATCCAGTCCATCATCCTGATTACCACCAACAAACTGTTTTATACTGACTAATGTTGAGTTGTTGTTTTTTCAGAATGAATGATGTATTCACGTCCAGATGACCTGACTGACCATTATTGAATTTTATACCTGGAAGATTGAGCATGAATATTGATATTTACGTACAGGTGACAGCGTTGCGAGTGATGGGGTTTCCACGGTTGCGGTTGTTGAAAATGGGCTGAACGCTGTAGGTGTACTGAGTTCCAGGAATCAGACCACTGATGTGGATCCGTCCAGAGTCGGAGGTCTCCTCTCTGGGAGACTCACCCTCTTCACTTGGGAGCACAGAAAGCTGGGAAAAAGTAGACGTGAAACTTTTGCAGAAATCATTTACATGGATTTTATTTATTTATTTTTTGCTTTTTAATTTTAATTACAGTAGTTCCTCGTTTATCGCAGGGGATCCGTGACCTGAAACCCTTCCCACACTATTGCAGTATTCTACACAATGTTTCTAAACTCTAAATGCTCTAAAGCAGCACAGCATGTCATGATTTCAGCTCCCTGCCTCCTCTGCTCTTCGCCACCAGCAAGCGCTCTTGGCCACGCCCACTTCTCCGTTCTACACGGAGAACAGCTGCAGCAGGGCTGCACAAATGTGCAGGCGGTGCTAAATAATTTAGTTTAAATAAAAATTCCATGCTGATCGTGCGGCTCATCCATCAATCAGCCAATTGTGTCATGTCCAATCTTATTTTGAAAAACTGCGATAGAGCGAGTCTGCGAAAAATGAACTGTGAAGTAGCGAGGGACTACAGTATACCATTTTTTTTGCACCCTGCCATGAAAGACCATGCTATTGTTTGTTTGTTAATCAATTATGTCAAAATGGCCATCAAAGCCAACTCACTTTAACACACCCATGTGTCTAAAACACAGACAGTTTTACAGCCAAAATTTGGTGTGGTAGTATATGAGAGTCATCCCCAATACATTCATTGGGGGCTGGTATGTTTAGCAGTATGCATTCCTTCAAAGATTGTAAATAATTGATTATTAAAGCATAAACAAGCAGCACCTTTCTTACGCCTAGATGTTGCCACACACCAAGAAGGATGTTTGTATCTCACTTATTTTTCAAATGATCACACTCACAACTTGCACAGATGGACTCCGCTCCATGACCGGGGACAATAAATACACATTTATTTTGCATATTGCACATTATATCCACAGATGTTTAAAATTTGGTTATCTACCTTGTAGCTGAACCTGCGGACAGGTATCCAGGTGACAATGATGGCGGTGTCAGTGACCTCAGTGCTGAAAGGCGGGGCATTTCCTATCTGGGGAGCTGAACATATGGAGGATAAACGTTACTGAAGTCATTAAAAACATGTCAGAGGAGTTCTCCGTGTTCGTGCTGACCGGTGGTGAAATACGTGGTGAAGCCCTCGCTGAGCACGTTGTCCTGCTCCGAGTGCAGGGTGGCAGTGTACTGAGTGTCAGGGCGCAAGTTCTTCAAGGGGTACCGGGTGGTTCCCCCAGGGATCCTCTTCTCGATGGGGCTGGAGCCCTCGACGCTCAGGAAAAGGCGAAAACCAGTAACGACGGCCCGAGGAGACTCCCAGACGATCAACGCACTTTCAGGTCCAACGTCGGTGATGCGCACGTCTGTAGGAGCATCGGGCTCTGCGGGGGGGTAAAATGACCAGACACACATAAGAAGAACATCTCAGGTTGTTCTGTTGTGTCGTGAACGGCGCCACTCACTGGTGGACTTCTCCCCGACCAGCGGTCGGCTCTCTGCGTCGCCTCTCAAGGCGTAGATGTAGAAGCGGTAGAGCACGCCGGGCTGCAGGTGGGCGAGTTCGGCGTACGCATTGTGCGAGACGGGAAGCTGCAGAGGACGGAGCTCAGTGCCATCCTGACCGATTGGGGAGAAGACCACCCTGTAACCTGTGACCTCGGTGGGTGGGCCAGTCCACGTGATGGTGATCTTGACATCTGAGACTTCGTAGAACTGCAGGTCTGTTGGGGACGGGACCTCCTCTGTGGAAAGGTAAAAAAATTAACCACTGAGAATCAAACTTTTGGTCTTTTTGTGGTTTTATTAACAGATCTTGTGTAGGGGGTTGGGTCCTTCAATGGTGGACAACAGTCCAGACCTGGACCCAGAATATTTCCCTTTTTTTTAATGAACACTTTTTTTTTGACCTACGCTCGTCTAGCCTTTACAGAAAGGGTTCTTCAATGGGTGACTCAAATGAAGCTTTACTTTGGACCCAGATTGGTTGTTAAGCTTCAGTGAAATGTTTTTAGTTGGGTTTTTTTTGTTTTGTTTTTTAATCTGTGCACGTTTATCACATTTACGATCATTTACGATAGGAATCCTTAAATGGCAGACCCAGAATAATTCTTACCTGGACTCAAACTGGTTGGATTTTATTTTATTTTTTTAAAAGCTTGTGCGCGCTTCCTTGTGGGTAGCACGATGGGTCAGTTGGTAGAGCTGCTGCCTCTCAGCGAGAAAGTTGCTGGATCGAATCCCGGCCAGGGGCCTTTCTGGGTGGATTCAAAAAACTTTCAATACAAAATCTGGGTGGAGTTTGCACTTGGGTTTTCTCCCACAGACCAAAAACATGCATGTTAGACTGACTGGTAACTCTAAATTGTTTCTGTGTCCCTGTGATGGACTGGAGACCTGTCCAGGATGTCCCCCGCCTCTTGCACAGTGATGGTTGGATATGGGCAGCAGTGACCCCCGCGACCCAAAAAGGAAGAAGTGGGTCAAGATGATGGATGGATGGATGGAGAATTGAAACAGTTCATCTCATTCTGAACAGTTTGCATTACTGACTTGCTGTTAACCTGCATTTAACAAACAATCTCCTCACCCGGTCTCTAAGGTTGAGCCCAGCAACTAAGAAAGGAGCTCATTTCAGCCGCTTGGATCCAGGATCTGCTTCTTTCAGTCCTGATCCAAACCTCATGACCACAGGTGAGGCTTGGAACGTAGCTGGACCAGTGAACCCAGAGCTTTGCCTTTAGACTCAACTCTTTCTTCACCATGGTTGATCGAAGCAACACCTTCGCTACTGAGGATGAGGTCCCAGTTAATCTAGCCCCCGCTTCATCCCACCATCACTCAGGAACAGGACACCAAGATAGCTGAGCTCCTCCACATGAGGCAAAGACCTATGACCTCCGTCTTAGAGACCAGTCAATCCAGTCAATCAATCAACTTCGTTCACAGAACTTCTGTCAAGTCCAACATTAAGATAAAGACAATAAAGGTTCTCTTTAATTAAAGCATGTTAGGGTTTATACACAGCATTTGTTGTTGGTACAAGTAAAGCCTAATTTAGTGTGTGATATTAAATTTTCCTTTTTTTGTTGTTATTTTTGCCCCTAATGAAACTTTTGGTTGTTGTTTTGCTGGAGTCACTGCAGGAAGAAAATAAATATGACAGATTGTTAACGAGCGGTACGCTGATGAACCGGACCAACAGAGGGCATTTCCAGGTCCCCTCTTCGCTCCGGGTCGGGGGTTAAAGAGTTTTATAAACATTAGGAAGGAGAACGTGAAACTGCACCGTTTGTTTCAATCCGCACACCTTGTTTTGGAGAGCCGGCCGTGTTGACCTGCACAGAGATTGGCTCGCTCTCCAGGTTCTCCTCCACAGCGTAGATGCTGACGTTGTAGAGGAGACCGGGGTGAAGGTCCACCAGGGTCACTGAAGTCTCCGAGTCGGGCAAGATGAGCTCGGTGCTGCTGCCTTCTTCTGACGGCACGTAAACCACGCGGTAACCTGCAGCCACAAACATTTAGTTTGGACACATCTAAACCTAAAAACAGTGCACAAATACAGGAAGTCAGTTGTTACCAGTAATCGGCGCCTGAGGTCTGGTCCAGCTGATCCGGATGGAGGTCTCCTGGATGTCATCCACAGCATGCAGAGTAGGTGAATCAGGAGCTGGTAGAAAGAAGTCATGATGAGGAAAAGTTTGCTTTAGGGTTTAATGTGACTAAGAGGAGGAGTGTTTTTCCACCTGTGGTCTGGGAGGTGGTCAGGATGAGGTTTGGGTGTCCCTCCTCGGGCAGCTCGTACACGCTGACGTTATATCTGCGTCCGGGCAGGAGATCACTGATGGTGACGGAGGTCGTGGTGCGAGGAACATCTGCAGAAACACAGAACAACAAAAGTTCTGTGGTGTTTTCACAGTGAACAAGAGATACACCGGTGTCCTCCATCGCTGAAGGATTAGAGTGGTGAATGTTTGTAGTTCTGGAGACGAGTGTTTTTCTGGGCTGGAATTGTACAGAGATTGAAACAAACCTAAATGTTTTTGGTTCAAGATATTCAAGTGGGTAGACGTTACACTGTGTAGAAGGACATAGGGTATTTTTATTTATTTTTTGGGGCAAGTGGAGGAACCCTAACACACAGGACAATGATGGAGCCAGAGGGTGGCTAATGGTGGCTTGGCCCCCATAGATTAATATTTGGTCACCCCACTCATTTGAGGAAACTATACTTTTAAGCAATATAAAAACTAGTAAGCAAAGTTTTCTCAAATGATCAGGGTGGCCGGTCTACACACATATAAATCTATATATACGGTGGTAGCCATCTTGGATTTTGACGTGGCAACCCAATTTTTGATAAGGACCTCATCTATGCCTAAATACAGCCGCACATTGAAATGGAAGTCGTCACGTTCTTTCATTACTGAGAACAAGGCCCCTGATCCATAGTCTATTTCACCACCAATCATAAACAAGACTTCCAGAAACCCAACGATACACCCCTAACCTAAAGGAAGCCTATGATCTGATACGTCTAAGCCTGAGCGAAAGTGTGGTTTAGGACTCTCGTGGTTCAGGATCTCACCCAGGACATTCTGCTTCGCCCCGTCCTCAATGAGCTCATACTCCAGTCTGAAGCCGGTGATGGTCGAAGAAGCTGAATTCCACGACACGACGAAGCTGTTCGAGGTGATTTCTGTCACCGACTCGAACATGTCCACGAGTGGTGGAGGTGCAGTCGTCTCTCCTTCCCACGTCTCCACTTTAAAACAAAAAAAAAATTCAGCAATCTTTTTAATGATTGATTCTCAAAATCTGTGGCTTTAAAAGAAGAGTAACCTTCTTACAGGTGCCGTGGGCGGTGGTGAAGTCGAAGCGCGTGACTTCGCGGCGTCCGAAGCCCAGAATGCTGATGAGCTGACCCTCGTAGGTGACCCCGGGGCGCAGACCACTGATGGTGTAGGAGTTGAGGTGGCCGGGCATGGTGACCTCCCTCCAAGGAGCGCGGCTGTTTTTCTACAAAACAGAAACAAGAAGAGCCGAATTCTCACAAGGTTGTTTAAACTGAAGCAAATCTGCGAACGGTGACTCATTTAGTAACAAAACGCTCCATGACAGTTAGTAATTAAACTACTGTATTTAACGAGGTTGTTTTGCTTAAATGCAATTATACAGGTAAATTCTAAGACAATAAAAAAATAAAGATATTAGGAGGAAACAAATTAATACTTGTCTGGATCCAGATCGGTTGGTAAATTACAATAAAACAAGAATTTTTCATTGAACCTGTAGATGTTTTGTAACATTTACGGTGAATAATGTGAAGTGGCACAGCTTTTCTTCAAAAGGCGGACTGTGGTCCAGCTCCAGACCCAAATAAAGTCTTAACTGGACCCAGACTGGTTGGTACATTTTCAATAAAATAAAATAAAAAAATAAAATTAATAATAATAATTATTATTATTATTATTATACTTTATTTGCATAGCACTTTTTAAACAAATGTTACTAAGTGCTTCACATTAATCAGTTAAAACAACACCAAAAAAATGACACCAGAAACACAAAAAGTATACCAAATCAATTAAAATACACAACAATATAAGACAACATGAAAATGAAAATATGAAGAAATTCAGATATTAAACGCCTCATTATACAAGTAAGTTTTAACCAATTTGATTTAAAAGAAGACTATGAGGAGGGTTGTCTATTATCTAGAGGAAGAACATTCTACAAATTAGGAGCCCTGACCATAAAAGCCCTCCCTCCTTCTGTCACCAGTCGAGCTCTGGGAGTGGAACGTAATAACAGATCTGAGATTGCAAGAAGGAATATAGGAGGTAAGAAGTTCAGATAGATATGATGGTGCAAGACCATTCAGGGATTAAAAAAAAAATTTAAGTCAATTCTAAAAACTACAGGGAGCCAATGCAATGAGGACAGACCAGGAGTGATGTGTTGATACAGTAGTTGTGGGATCTTGTGAGAACTCTAGCCGCAGTGTTTTGTATTAGTTGAAGATGATAAAGAGAACTTTGGGGCAGACCAAAAAATAAAGAATTACAATAATCAAGATG
>JARVGQ010000759.1:10820410-10834348 GCA_031762355.1 Hypsolebias martinsi | reverse complement strand
GAGCCGGTCCCGGTAACCGGCTTTTTCGGTATCCGGCCGGGCCAGTAGAACGGAACTAAGCCGGATACCGAGGACTATCTGTATTTTATTTGTTAGCGTCTTTCAAGACACCCAAGGGCACTTCACAACATTAAAACACAAAATAAAACAATACAAAATGGCTTTAAAAACACTAAACCAAGAAGAAAATAACAAAAAACTTAAAGTGAGAAGGCTAACTTGGACAGACGGGTCTTGAGTTGTGATTTGAAGCGAGTCAAAATTATGTCTGGGCGAAGAGCGTGCCAAAGTTGGGGAGCAGAGTAAGGAAAAGCTCTGTGTCCCACGGTGCTGAGGCGGACGAGAGTCACGTTGAGGTGGATGGAAGAAGAAGAACGAGGGGAGAGTGAATGGGTGATAATGTGCAGGACATGGGACAGATGGGGAGGGGTGAGGTTATGGATGTTCTTGAACGTGTACAACAGGATTTTAAATTGAATTCTAAAAGTGACTGGAAGCCAGTGAAGTTGCTGTAAAACTGGGGTGATGTGGTGAAATGATGGGGTTTTGCCAACGATGCGAGCAGCTGAATTTTGAACCGTTTGAAGCTTACAGAGTAATTTGTGCAGCAGACCAAATAGGAGAGCGTTGCAGTAATCAATTCGAGAAATTAGTCGATATTAAAAGTTTTGTGTGAAAAATGTTATGCTAAAAAGCACAAACCACACCGAGCATCTGACATTTTGAGAACTGAACAAAGGAAGGAGAGACAGCCGTGTCATGTCAAGAGACCTCCCTCCCATTTTTCTTAGACACGTTGCTCGCTCCCTCACTATCCATCCTTCAGTTCAAAGTCTTATACTGCCATACAGTGGTCAAAAAAGGTACTACACTTAAAACAAATCAACATTTCTTCTTAAGTTTGACAATAATTACTAATTATTGTCAAATTTCAAACAATATGATCGTTTATCGTAATCATTTCTGAGACAATTAATCGCCCTGCAAAATTTGTTAACGTGACAAGCCTACCAACAACTAACCAAAGCATTCATTTAAATAATAATTGGAGTAGAACTGAATAATCAATTAAAATATAGATATTAATGATGGTAGCTCTGAGGAAACATTTTGAACAAGGTGTAAAAGTCATAGCTTACCCATTATAAATAGTTTTTTAAACTGCCTCAGTTTGATCTTTAGCATCTTTCAAAGTAGATTGCGACCACCTTAAAACTCCAGTCACAAAAGTTTAATGCAAACACTACTTGACAAACCTTTACATCAGTTTTACGTTACATATATTTCATCAGACGTATTAAATTTCTCCTGGACTGAACCCATTCACGCCACAAAAATGCTCCAAAATGCTACTGCTGGTGCTACTTGCATTCAGAAATAATAACGATATTCTGTTTAAAAACAGGAAACAGCTCGAAGTGTAAAGGTTCATAAAATACGACAACTTTGGTCATTGAGACGTTTGGATTAGAAGTTAGTTCATCAGTCTTGTCTAATGTAAACTTTTTAAAACTTTTTAAGATTATCTACAAAAGCTGAGATATTTATTTATTTATAACTTGTGTACAAAACCCACTACGATGTGACCAAAGTTTTCCTTCGCTGTCACAAACACGACAGCTAGCTAAACAAATGGATGCAAACAATGTGGGGAGGTATTTTATGTTGTTTTATCTTTACTGGTTCTTGATGTCTCAGGTCTTCAGAGCCATTATTATTATTTATGTTTTTTTATTAATACCCAAGTCAATAAGTAAATACAGTATTTAAAAAGAATAGAGAAGGGAAGGTATGGAGAAGTTGCAACAAAGTGCAAGAACCTATGGGATCATTGAAGCCTTGATGTAAAAACAGATGAAACTAAGGGCCTGATTTTTGTCAAGATGAGTCATGATGAGACCAACCAAGGATGCATGTGTGGTCAGGGAGTGGAATCCTTTTTGTGACCGGAAAAGGAACCATCTTGTTCTCCCCAGTGAGCAAGGATTGGGTTGGCCCACTCAGCAAACCACTGACTCCAGTTTAAAATCATCAAGAGCACTCGTGAAATCGATTTAAAGGCCGTTTGTTTTAGAAAACTGTCACAACACAAGGTAATAAATGCTCGGTGGAAAACAAAAACTATGTCCAATACATCCACTGAGAGACAGAAGGAATTTCTAAGTTCCATGTTTAGTATTATTGTTGTCTGGGCCTTAATCCAACCTGAGGCAGGGTTCATGTTTGGAAAAGGGAGTGGGGGTCTTCAAGAAATCTCACCACGCTGGACAAAAATAAGAGGAATGTTCCTCGACCAGATGTCCGACAGAGTCTTTAACAAATCCTGCTCCTGACTGTAAACACCTTATTCTAAAACTATTTGGTAAAGATTTGAGTACAGACAACTTGTGAAGCCAATCGATCTCAGTTTTCAGAAAATGAAGGTTCCATTAAAGACTAGAAAGTTCCTGGAGAAAGTGACGAGGACCGACATGTTGCAGCCGTTTAAGAATTTTGATACGACAGTACTACGTGTTGGGGTTCACTCTCAGCTACCACTGTACCAAATTTCAGCTCAATATGGCAAAAACAATCCATGAGTTATAGTCGGTTTTCCTTTTAAGCTAAAGATGTGGTGGTAGGAAGTGTTTGTTTGATGACGTACTGAGTTTCGTTCAGAGACCTTTTCACTCATGTGACCTCTGTGGCTGTTAAAAGCTCTGTCAGTGTTTTTCAATGAGGAAAATGGCGTCTTTGTTTGCAAGTTACGTCGCACATGGTAACTCAGAACTCCATTAAAAGTAAAATCGCACATCACGGTGCTTGGACGGTCGTTTTGGTGTAAAATTTGTGAGGGGGTAGACATTTTAGTAAGACCCTGTTCTGATTTTCTAGGCAGTCCCCAATAAAACCAAGTTCAAGTTCAAGAATCTTTATCACCCTCAAGGGGCAAGTTGTTTCACAGTTAGTAAACACATGAAACGTTCATATTATGATGTTGAGACAATAAAATAACAGAACAGAAATCATCACTGTTCGTTGAGAATCCTGATCGCTACTGGGATAAATGAGTTCAGTCTATTCGTTCTACATCTGGGCTGCAGATCAGATCCTGGGTGATCAGGATCTGCCAGAACCAGCATGGCCTTGTTCACTGACCTCACCTTGTGTAGGTATTAGATGGTCCACAGTTAGGTGGAGACGTAGTTTCTGGAAAGTACCTGTGCAATATTTAGATTTTATCTTTTTGTTCAGCCACACCTGCTGCATAAGTCCGGCACATACTTCAGTAAAATCAAACATGCTGGGATAAAATAACAGTGCTTGTTTTACTGCTATGAATTCACATCATCTTCCTCCCTCACCTCTTCTCTTTCTCCGCCCTGATAGTTGTTTAATCTCAGTTTAAATTTTATTCAGCTCCCTTTTGCCCTGAACTGAAAGGAAATGGCTCTCCAATCAGAGAAAGCGGAAGGTGGTTTCAAGGTCCTGCTTTTGTTCTGGTGAAACGTGGCACGGTGGGAGGCAAAGGGGGAAAGTGGTCACTTTCACTTCCACCTCTGGGTTTTCTGCTGCAGAATTTCCTGTATTGACTTTAACACGTCCACATGAATTGCAGCCCTTCTGAAATAAATCTGCCGATCAGCAAAAGGATCACAGAGCCTCTAGAAAATCTTCACCGCATCTAGTCTGCCAGAAAACTAGACGATAAATCCATGGAAACATGAGAACGCGAACTGACAGGATGGACTGTTACCAACAGTTATTGATGAGCTGTATTGGTTTTTTGAAGACAGGACAGACAGACAGACCTGGAAGCAGGGAACAACAAGTGACGATACATAATATGCAGATTGAAAATAAATAAATCCTACATGGTAGCGTAAACCTTTGATGACACTGGAGATGACCCTCAATACTGTCTGGAATCTTCCATTATGTTCACGTATTTGGACTTATACGACTCAGCCAACACTATTTTACTCTTTTGTGTGTGTTACCTACTACATCCACTAGTATTACTACTATCACCAATTCTACGTATCCTTCTACTACTGCTTAGCGTATTTTTAGTTAACTTTTTTAGTTCATATCTTAGATCTTATTGTTTTTCTTTTACATTTTATACTTTTGTTGGCTGTAACTGGGACCCTGTGTAAAAAATTTCATTCCACCACTTGTGGTGTGTATGACAAATAAAGAACCTTGAATCCTTGAATCTTTCTACTACGCACTGCTGTGGTCTTGATGACATTGCCATTCCGTCAGCATCACTGGCTTTATGGTAGATCAGGGGAAAACTCTGGAGAACTGTTCAGTAGGTTTACAAATTTGGGAATATTCGCTGAGGTCAGCAGACCAGTTACTTCTCACAGTTCCAGGAACTCGTCTTAAGTGCAGAGGTGACAGGGCCTTCTCTGTAGCAGGACCAAGACTCTGGAACGACAACGAGTTACCTCTGCTCGTCAGACAGGCCCCCTCCCTCTCGGTTTTCAAATCCAGTTTAAAGAATCAATACTATTCTGTTGCTTTCAACACCTGATGATCTGTTTGGTCATAATATTTATTATCTGCGATGATTTTATGTCTATATTCTGTTTATTTATTTTTTTTTTTGTACTTCATTTTGTATGTTGCCTTTATGTTGCCTGTTTGTTTGTTTGTACAGCACTTTGGTTGGCCTTGTTTCAGTTTTAAGTGATCTATAAATAAAATGGTATGGTATGGTAATTTCAGGTGGGGGGGGGGGGGTTCAGATAATTTCCACTTTTTGAGCTAATTTCTGCTTCTTTCAGTCGAACTGGGCAAACATGTTCTTTCTGTTTTCTTCTGATAATTGAAGCTTGATCTACCTTTTTAGCATTTTTTTAATCTAATTTCAGCTGTTTTCAGATAAAGTCATGTTTTTTGTGGTAATTTCTGCTGCTTTCAGCCCAATTAACTTATTTCTGCTTATTATGCTCCTTTCAGTTTAGTTATGCTAGTTTCACTTATATCAGCTATTATTTAGCTGTTTTATGCTCATTTTAGCCTTTTCAGCTAATTTCACAGTTTTTGCACTCATTTAAGCTTTTTTCAGCCTAATTCAGCAAAAATGTGCTCTCTCCACTTCCGCTAATTTAAGCTTCTTTCTGCTATTTTAGCTTTTTTTTTTTTTTTTAACGTTTATTTTCTAATTTCAGCTTTTTTCAGATATTTTCCACTTTTTTGTGCTAATTTTTTTTTGCTTATTTCAGCCTAATTGGGCACAATTGTGCTCTCTCTACTTCCTTCTGGTAATTTAAGCTTCTTTCTTCCTTTCAACCTTTTTTTTGTTGTTGTTGCTAATTTAAGCTTTTAGAGCCAATTTACAAATGTTTGTGCTATTTTTTCCCCCTATTTAAACCTAATTCAGCAAATATGTGTTATTTCTGCTTTATTCTGCTAACTTAGGCGTGTTCTTTCATTTCAGCTACTTTGTACATTTGAGCATGTTTTTAGCTAATTTCAGCTGTTTTTCAGCAAATTCTTCAACAATAAGCATTCACACTGCATTTTCTTGTTTTTGTGTCCGGGTTGCTCAGATCTTGATTTTTAAAGGAAAAATGCTCAGCTTCAATGGGGAAAATTTTTTAAAGTGTAAAGATAATTTACTTTTATTTTCCCGTCTCATTTCTCCTTCCTCTGGTTTTGCCGCCGTTTCTCTGCAGGAAAGGGCCTCTTCATCCTGGAGAGTCTGCCTCTGAAGCGTTGCGTCTCGGTGGGCCGCTCCGGCCCGGTTCTGGAGGACTGTGGGCGACCCACGAGCCGCATGCTGTGGAAGTGGGTCTCCAGGCACCGCCTCTTTAATTTGGGCGCCAGCGCCTGCCTGGGCCTCAACATCTCGGACCCGACGCGACCCCTGAGCATGTTCGAGTGCGACGTGACCTCGCCCGTGCTGTGGTGGCGTTGCCATGGCAACATGATGTATGGAGCGTCCGAGTGGAAGGTGACTGTGGCCGGGCGTTCGGTGGTGGTGAAGAAGAACATTTACCACGAGTGGAAAAGACACGACACGCCGAGAGAAGGTCCCTGTTCCCACCCGTATGAAGGTAGACCCACAAAGACCTGAAGAAATAAGCCGAAAGAATCTGAACAGTGACCAAAAGGGAGAAAAGCATAGCTAAACGTAGCAAGAGGCTAGCTAGAAGTCAAATGTTGCATTAGGTTAAAAGCATTAGCTAAAAGTAGCAGCAGGCTAGCTGCAAACTAGCAGAACTGTAGCTAAAAGTTATAAAAGCAAATACAGTAGATAGACAAAAAAAGGCAACAAAAGGATAGCTAAAACCCAAAAGTTGTGAAAGGCTAATTATAAAGGCCCAAAATCAAGCTAAAATGTAAATGCAAAAGCTAAAAAAAAGCTAAAGTAGCAAAACTTTTAAAAGCTAACGGAAGCTTTAGGCTAAATAAAAACAAGTGCAGATAAGCTAGATAAAATAATAAAAGCAATAAAGGGTTAGCTAAAATGTAAAGACCAGCTAAAACCAGCTAAGGGAAAAAGTAGCTAATAACAGTAACAAAAAAAATTAGACGATAAAAAGAACAAAAGGCTAAACATTAAAGTATCTGTAGGCTAGCTAAAAGTATCGAAAAACTATCTAAAGCTAACAAATGGCTTTAAATTATATAATTTTAACCATTGGCTAGCTAAAAGCTAAAATATCAATGTGCAAGCTAAAGCTTAACACTAACAAATAGGTACAGTAGCTAAAATCTAAAAGTAGCAGTAAATCCAACTAAAAGCTAAAAGTATAAAAAAAAAATCTTGCTAGAAGTAGCGATTCCATAGTTTATAGCAAAAAATTTCCAAAAGCTAACTAGAAGCTAATAGTAGAAAAAGGTTGGCTAAAAGCTAGAAGCAATGGAAACATAACTGAAAGCTAAAAGTACCAACAAGCTAGCTTAAATTAGCAGAACGGTGGCTAAAGCTAAATAAGCAAAAGAAAACAGGATAAGAAAACAACGAGTCAGCAGCTTGAAGGAGTTGAAGAGATGCAGTTCTGAGAAGTTTGTAACTTGTCATTTTTAAATAAAGTTAAATACCGGTAATTTGACAAGTTTACCGGTTGCAGCACCCATCTGCTGGATGAGCTGAACGTTTCGATATATGAATGAGTAAAAGTATGCACATGTAGTAAGAGTTCAACAAACGTACAAAGATAATTGTGATGCTGCTGACTCGGGTGTAAAGCGTCAGGTTTGGTGGCGCCATCTTGTTTCCTGTTTGGCTGATGCAACAACTTCCTCTGACTTTAAATCTTGCGTTTGATTGGCAGAAGTTCACACGTTATTGGGGAACGCACAAGGATACCCGTGCGTTTTCCCCTTTAACTACAACAACAAGTGGTACTCTGAGTGCACGACGGAGGGCCGGGAGGACCACCTCCACTGGTGCTCCACCACCGATCGCTACGATCGGGCTGAGCGATGGGGCTTCTGTCCGGTGGAAGGTAAACCAACCGGAAACTACAACAAACACTGTTTGAATTGACCGTTTTAATTTGGACCTTCACCCGCAGCCTCGGGTTGCGATCACTTCTGGGAGACGAACCAGGAGCTGCAGGCGTGCTACCAGTTCAACCTGTACACCATCCTCACCTGGACCCAGGCGCTGTCCACCTGCCAGGCTCAGGGTGGGAACCTGCTGAGCGTCACCAGCCTGGCGGAGCACAGGTACATCAGAGGTACGCAGGACCCAGAGCTCTGTGAAGACTTCATCGCACCTTCAGACCGGCTGGTAATGCCTTTTTCTTCTTTTAATCCTGGCTCAGATCGGCTGGCGAGTGTCGGAGCGATGGTGTGGATCGGGCTGAACCACCTGAAGGACGGACACGGGTGGCAGTGGTCGGACGGAGCGCCTTTATCTCTGGTGACCTTCAGCACAGGTACAGATCATTTACCTGCACAGAACCACTTCACACAGTTTGGAGGCGTTTCATTTGGTGCAGATTTGGTAAAGAGAAAGTTTGACGTTGTTGTCCTGCAGCCCTCTCCACCGCGCCGTCCTCCTTTAGCCTTTTTCTCTAACTGCCTGGCGCCGTCGTGCACATCTCAGGTCGGATAACGCGTGATGTTTGGATCTGAAACTTGTCAAACAGAACTTTTCTTCAGCTCTAGCTTCCAGCCCGCTGGAGAACGACCGGCAGTGCGGTGTTTACAACTCGGCCTTCGGCGGCCAGTGGCAGAGTCTGTCCTGCGAGGCGGCGCTGCCGTACATCTGCAAGAAGACGCCGAACATCAGCGTCGGTGCCGAGCCTATAGGTGAGTGACGGGCCACCTGCAGGAGGCGGTCAGCTGTCGTTACAGACCACACAACGAAAAGACCACTTTCAGAAGTTTGGTTCAACCTGCTGCTGCAGACTTGGTGCTGTTTTAGTCATTTGTAAATCAAAACCTTCGGCTCGTTCAGCCGATGATTAAGGTGACTTTTGAATCTTGTAACTTCTATGCTTTTCCAAATACAGTACTTTACTGTATTTGAAACTAAATTAATCATAGAAATACAAAGAGGTCTTATTAATTCCTTCATAAACGTTGTTCTCTGGTTCTGTTTTTATCTTTGTATGCTACTTTTAGCTTTTAGCTACCATTCTGCTAATTTAACTTAGGAACCACTTTTCTGTCACTTTAACTTTTAGCTACTGTTTTGCTGTTTTAGCTGTTCTGCTACTTTTAGATGGTTTAGGTAATTTAAGATGTTATCCAAGGTGCTGCTACTTTTACCAAACACATTTCATGCTTTTAGTATTTACCTACTGGTTTTCAGCTATGGTTTTAATTGCAGCTTTTAGCTACATGTTTGCTAATTTTAGCTTTTATCTTAGGTTTTGTCACTTATAGCCTTAAACAACTTTGTAGATATTTTCTAGCTTTTAGTTACTACCTATTTACTTTTAGTTATAGGTTTACTAAGGTTAGCTTTTAGCTGCCATTCTGCTATTTTAACTTAGTTATCACTTTTCTGCCACTTTTAGCTTTTAGCTACTGTTTTGCTTTTTTAGCTGTTAGGCTACATTTAGATGGTTTTGCTAATTTAAGATGTTATCCAAAGTGATGCTACTTTTAGCAAACATATAATACTTTAAATATTTAGCTACTGTTCTTCAGCTACATTTTTAATTGTAGATTTTAGCTACATGTTTGCTAATTTTAACTTTTATCTAAGGTTTCGTCACTTAAAGCCCCGAACAACTTTGTAGCTATTTTCTAGCCTTTAGTTACTACTTTGTACCTATTTACTTTTATAGTTTTGCTAACTTTAGCTTTAAGCTATGATTTAGCTAATTTTAGCCTGGAGATACCATTTTGATATTTGCAGCATTTATCTACTGTTCTGCCACTTTAAAATTTTTGTGGTTTTCCAATTTTTAGCTACAGTTTAGCTAATTTCAGGCTTTACTATTTGTAATGTTTAGCTATTGTTTTGCTACTTCTACCTTTTTGTGATGTTTTTTTCTAATTTTATCCTTTAGCTATGGCTTAGTTAATTTTAGGTTTTAGCTACTGTTTTTCTCAGTTTAGCTTCTGTTCTTGTTCTATATTCAACACTGTAGTCGATTCAATTCTAAGTAGGTTCAGCTGTTTTCACAGAAAATGCTAATTTGTCTGGTTTTAGCTGATGTCAGTTTTGGATCTAAAAGAAAACAGCTGATAAGTTTAATTTAGCTGCGTTGGTTTCGGCACAGCTGTGCTGCGCCTGGGGGGGATTGACCTTTGACCTTCCTCGCTGTTTCTCTGAGACGGTTCAAAACCAATTCTGCCGACAGTTTGCCGTTTTGTTCGGTTCTTTTACTCTTTTTCCTCTTCCAGAGAACTGGCAGTACGTCAGCACGGACTGCGCCGACGGTTGGTGGCCTCACAACGGGTTCTGCTACCGGGTTCTGCCGGAAACTGAAGCGGGAAGCTGGGAGGAATCGTCCCGGGCCTGCGACTCTCAGAGGGCTAACCTCAGCAGCGTCCACTTCCTGTCGGAGGTGGAGCTGCTGCTTGGCCTTCTGGGTAACTGTGAGTAGCTGCGTCCAACAGACTGGAACATTCGGCTGCTATGAACAAGAATCATAAACACTTCTGGATCTGTAGCTGGTCCTCATCTTTTTAGTTTAGGTCCTTCTTTTTGGACATTTGTAGTTTTTTTTACACATAGAGAACCAATCAAAGCTAATGTTCATGTTTCAGCTTGTGCTCGTGTTCCTCAGCTTCTGGGCTGGAGTTCTGGATCGGTCTGTGGAAACCAGCATCATCAGCAGCTGTAGAGTGGTCTGACGGCTCACCAGTCACCCTCACCGTGTGGCACCAGTACCACCCTGTTCACAACCTGACAGACCAGAACCTCTGTACCAAAGTGGACCCAAAGGTGATACCCAGTTAGCTTTTAGCTAGCGTTTGTTAATCTATCTTTTTGCTATTGCGCTGCTAATTTTAGCATTTAGCTACTATTTTGCTGGCTTTAGCTTTAAACTATTAGTTTGTTCATTTAAACTTCAATTAGATTTTAGTTTTAAGCTACATTTCTACTAATTTTAGCTTTCAGCTACTGTTTTGATTTAAAGTTAAACAATTTTCTGTCACAGACAGGAAACTGGCTTCTGGCCTCATGCGAGGAGCGACACCCGGCCGTGTGCAGAAGAGAACGTCCGAGGCCCATTCAGCCTCAAACCTGGGACGAAGGATGTCCTGCGGTACGAGTACACACCGAGTCCATTATCTCCCTCATGTGCTGTCTGTGAGCAAAATAAACCAAACTGTAAATGTGACGAGCCGAGCTCAGATTAGTGGTTCAGGAAACGTGTAATCACAAACTGCTGAAGTTCCTGCAAAACGTCACAATTATAGGTTCAAAATGTTTGACTTTAAATCGGTTTATTTTCGTTTTCTTTCACTCTGCATTTTGGCTTCTTCTCTAGGAAAACTGCTGATGTGGAAAATATTCCTAGAGTTTGTTACATCCCTGATTTAAAATGGTTTCTAAAGTTTTTAAGTCTTCTTAAATTTTCCTGAGGTGTGCAGGCGTGGGATTATTGCTGAGTGTAATTTACAGCTTTGTAAAGGTTTTCAATCTGTTTGTGTAGACAGTAGTCGGGTATTAATTTGGCGTAAAACAAAGGCAGAACAGTGGATCAGCGGTTAGCACTGTTGCCTCACAGCAAGCAGGTCCTTCATTCAACCCCCAGTTTGGATCTGGGGTCTTTCTGTGTGGAGTTTGCACGTTCTTCTCGTGTTTGCGTTGGTTTTCTCCCAGAGTCCAAAACCTGCTTGTTAGACTGTCTTCAGGCCCAGGAGGACCGTGAAGAGAATGTCTGTGATCTCAGTGGGAACTGCCTGATTCAGTAAAGATTAATAAAATAATAAGGATGTGAAGAGCAGAAACACACTAGCGTTGTGCATGAGTAAATATTTGGTACAAAAGAGTAGATCTATAAGAATCATCCACGCCTGCCCGGAGTCGACCGCTCCATGTCTGACCGCAGCTGACGCCTGCCGGCATGACCCAAAACGACCTCGGCGCCGGCTACTGGAGCCGGCAGGTGGGACGGTGGAGGGTCTTCTCAAAACTCCAGACTGGACTTTTTTAATGTGGAAAAATCTGTTTGAATTCTGATAGGAGAAATACTTTAAAAAGTGACATACTGGTCAAATAAATATTTTGTCCATTTATTTATTTCAAGTTACAAAAAACTAATTGTTGAGTTTTGTAAAAGTAAAAGCCTTTAAAAAGCTAAAATTCTTTTTTTTTTTTTTTTTTGTTAAAGCCATTTACATTTGATGTTTACATACAAAACTGAGAGCTTTAAGAAATTAACAAAAATAGTAATAAGTATTTTTCCGCAGGCAGCCAATTTTTCCCCAGAACCAATATTGCCATAAAGTTAAAGGAGTCACAAAAATGATTTTTTTTTTTAATATTGAGTTATAATTTCAAATTCTCATCTCAAAAGCTAAAATGATACGTAGTTTGTTGAATTTTGGCAACTTATCACCTGGCAACAAGCTAGTTTTGTTTACGAGTGCCAGTTTGTACGGAAAATCTGGCTATATATTTACAACTTTTACAATGCAAAACATTATATGCAAGGATTTCCCAGCAGAGAAAAATGGTCAGTTTCAAAGGAAATTATAAAATAATTATTCCTAAAGCAATAGCTGTTAGAAAGCCTTAATTTAAATGTAGATTAGGAGGATTATATTTTAGTTACTGGATCACTTGATGGTGCCTTTATGGGCTAGAGTTTCCAGTAGCGATAATATTTTTGATTGTTTTGCACTGCAGCCTGTGTTTAATCCCACTCATTTTGCCAGCACGGGGTCACAAAATAAAATTTAATCCTGTTTAGCTCAGTTTTACTTTAAAAGCTGTCCCGGAGTTTGTCGTCCGGTTTTGTTCTGTGTTATAAAAGACTCGGATGAACGCTCGCTGCCGTTCAGCTTCTTCAGAGGCACAAAGAGCTGATTCACTCGGCCGCTGACGTCTTGTCTGGCGTCCGTGTTTCTCTCTGACTCTGTTTACAAGACTGTCCGACTCCTGAGTCATCGAGCTGCTCCTGACTCTTCAACACAAAGCAAAAAAGAAAACCCCGAGGGCGCGAGATCAACGCACCAGCTGCAGCTGTCTCTGCTGAGTTCTACCGGGGTCGTTGTAAACGGTTTTTGTTTTCCGGTTTTGTTTTCCGGTATTTGTTTTCCGGTTTTAACATTGTCTGTTTTCCTCCTGGTTTATTCAGGGAACTGTCTGACGTAAAGTGAGTGTCAGCCATACAAAGGTACCTAATAATGCAGTTTTTAGGAAAATTCTGAAGTTTGTTTTTGTAGTCATCCAGTTCTTCTGAAGGACTGAGGTTTTATTGAGGCGAAGGAGGAAATTCTCTCCAGTTGTTAAAACACAGTCTCTGTGTTCACATGTAAATAACCGGAGAAGAGTGCACAACAGAAGGCTAGCACTTACCCCAAATTAAAGGTGTACAGTGTAGGCCTGTTGCAATAAACAATAAATCAATTAATCGCGTGATAAATGAACATTATCGACCTAATTTTCTTTTATCGGCTTTATCGTTTCTTCGTGTTTTTCTCTTTCTACTGAAGACACTGGATGACAAAAGGCTCAACTCCGGAGCTCTTCACTGACCCCTTTCCTTTATCTTTTCTTTTTAAAATCTCTTTTAACCGTTCAAAATTGCGTTTTTGGCTTGCTAAAAGCAGCTAAGCTGAGAAGCTAAGCTACGCTAACAGGCCAACCTCGGGGAATAAACCTCCATCTTGTCGACGCACCAAAATTCACAGTTGAAACCTGTGTCCTTGTGTGACAAGTTTTTCTCTGCAAGAAAAAGCTGAGAACTTGTTTACTGTTTTTTTTTTTTTTTAATTAAAAGCTTTGTGTGAAATATGCTATGCTCAAGAGCTCAAACTACACCACGCGTCAACCATTTTGAGAACCGTAGAGAGACAGCCCATGTCACGTCAAGGGCCTCCCTCCCATTTTTCTTAAATATACACGCTGCTCGCTCCCTCACTATCCATCCTTCAGTTCAAACTGTCTTGTACTGCCATACAATGGTTGAAAAAATTGTACTACACGCAAAACAAATTAAACATACATCAATCCATTATCTTTTACCCGCTTCTTCCATTTTGGGTCACGGGGGTTGTCCGTGCACATGTCCAACAATCACTGTGCGAGTGGCGGGGCCCTGGACAGGTCTCCAGTCACAGGGCCACATGGAGACAAACAAGACAAACAACTATTCACTCTCTCACTCACATCTATACGGACAATTTAGAGTTACCGATCAGCCAAACATACAGGTTTTTGATCTGTGGGTGTAAGGATGGCTCCCTCTGCTGGTCCTTTTCTGTTCTCCTTGTGTTTCCTTCTCTATGTTTAATCAGTCAGTTGTTTAATCATTTAGTTAGTTCTTAGTTCTTAGTTATGTGTGTTAATCATTCAGT
>JARVGQ010000759.1:10808406-10820310 GCA_031762355.1 Hypsolebias martinsi | reverse complement strand
ATTAAATATATTTATTTTACATAACTCCTTGATCTCCTGAGTACTTCTGTCTGCACCACTGGGTTTATTCATGCTCCTTGAGACAAACCCTGACAGTGGGAGGAAACCGGAGTACCCGGGGAAAACCCACAAATGCACAGAGAGAACATGCAAACTCCACCCGGCCAGAAAGGCCCCAGGAACTGGGATTTGAGCCAGGGACCTGCTCGCTGTGCCACCGTGCTGCCCCAAATTAAACATTTCTTCTTCTTACTAATTATTGTAATTTTTCAAACAATATTATCGTTTATCGCAATAATTTCTGAGACAATTAATTGCCCAGCAAAATTTGTTATTGTGACAGTTTTGTGACTAGACAGTAGTCCCTCATTTATCGCAGGGGGTCTGTACCCTGAAGCCCCGCAATAAGTGAAAAACCATAAAGTAGGACTAGTAGTACAAGAAGTAAGTAGTAGATATACAGTATACTGTACTGTATATATATATATACAGTACCACGTTGAGTTTTAGTTCAATATCTATCAGACTGAGTTATAGTCAGCATTGTGTTTGGGAAGGTCGATTAGCTGTGGTGGCCATTTTGAACTGGACTGACTCCAGAATATCTGATAGTTTCATTTAAATCCACTTGTTCATGAGATATTTTTCTAACAGACGATAAAAGTTGACTCCATAACTTAATGCCAAAGTTTAAGCAAATATCCCAGGCATTGTGTGGTGCTTGTAGTCGCAAAAGGCAAAAAGTGGTCAAAAAGGTTTTGAACACATCTGTCTGTTAGCAAAATATCTCATGAACCAGTGGGCAGTTCAATGAAACTTATAGGAAATACACCTGGATGCACGTCTACAAATGTTTGATGTTTGGAGCATGCCCAATTCAAGATGGCCGCCACAGCTAATCAACTTCAGCAGACACAAAGATGGCTATAACTCAGTCAGTTTTACAGATACTGATTTAAGCTTCGGTGTGGTAGTAGCTGAGAGTCGTCCCCAACACATACGCTGAGCGCTAACTGATCACCTGAAATATTAGTTTAAATGTTTGCCCTGAAGTTGGCGGGTGACGTGCATGTGTTTTTTAATTTCTCAGGGCTGGAAGCGACACGGCCACTCCTGCTACGCTGTGACGGGTCATGAACAGAACTATGAAGACGCGCTGATGGGATATTACTGCAAAGCTCCTCTTCTCACCGTGGAAAACAGGTTCTCTGGATACAACCAAAAGTTTCCTTCTGTTCCACGTGTCGGCTGCTGCAGCGTGTTGGGCGCTCGGTGAGCAGACCTTCGGTGTTTAAGAACGGCCTTCTCATCTCTGCTGCTCCTCCTCGCCCCGGCAGGTTTGAGCAGGCCTTTGTGAACAGTTTGCTGAGTGTGAGCGGCGCCAACAGCAGCGTGTTCTACTGGATCGGACTCATGGACCGGGGGAGGAAGGGGGAGTACAGCTGGCTTCCTCACAACAACTCCTCCCTGCCTCTCAGCTTCACCAACTGGAACAAACATGAGCCCGGTGGGTTAAAAACACAGCTCTTCTAATGATGGCTGGTTGTGGCTGTGGGTTTGTATGAAGTGGATCTCCCTGTATTTCCAGTCAGTGCTGGGGGATGTGTTGCCATGTCGGGTGGACCTGCTTTGGGTCAGTGGGAGGTGAAGGACTGCCGGTCCTATAAAGCCATGTCGGTGTGTAAACAGAGCATCAGCAGCTACCACGACGCCGAGCTGCCGGAGCACCACGTTGATGCTTTCGCCCCCTGTCCTCCAGGCTGGGAATCACACGCTGGACTGCTCCACTGCTTCAAGGTTTGTCTTTTTATTCTGTTTTTATCCAAACTTACAGCTCTGCCATTTCAGAATCAAACAAAGAAGAGTTTTTTATTCATAATTTTTATATTTCAATCTCATTTTCCTCTTAGTATTCACAGAAATCTGTGACTCTTCTGTTCAGAAGTCACATTTTAACTCCTACTGGCAGACTGTTTTCAGAACTTGCAGTTTTCTCACTAACAGCAGTTAAAGTTTATTACCAAGACCTGCAGTCTTTTTCATTGTTTTAGCAAATTGTAAAAATACTCATTACTATGATGGAGCTTTAGGGCCATGCTAAGAAAAAAAAAAAATTAAAGCCATAAAATTATGAGAGTAAAGTAATAATAATGTCATCAACTGTATGTTTCCACACAATGGCGAAACTAGTCTCTGCATTTAATCCATCCACCACCAGGTGGTGCAGTGGGCAGCTAGTGAAGGTGCTCGGGGGCATTTTGGGGATGAGGTGTGCTGCCCAGAGACACCACGATGTATGCAGGGACCGGGGATTGAACCTGGGACTTTTGGGTCCCGATCCGGCTGCCCTGCCTCTACACCATCTCGGCCCCCTGTTGTAGTATTACGAGAATAAAGTCCTAATATTACGAGAACAAAGTTATACAATATTTTTTTTCCCGCTCTCGTATATTTTATTTTTTCCACGAGTCCACTCCACGACGAGACCTGTCAATCAATCCACTAGGCCTGTCAGCAAATGACCAATCCGAAGTTAAATGAGTTGTAATATTATCCGAACTCCGACACGATAAAGCAGGTTTACTGCATTTTAACTGTGGTAAAATGAAGAATTACTTTGGTATTGGTTTTACAAATAAGGAGATATTTAATCTGTTAGAACATCAGCATTAGATTATTATCGGTATCAGGACTTTGAACCTGCTTACAGTCAGGTGGTACACTCTGATGGGCTGCAGCAGCTCTGCAGGTAAGGAGCATTTAGCTTCAGATTGGTTGTTTGCTGACACGCCTACCGGATTGATTGACAGGTCGCGTTGTGGGTCCAACTCGTGGAAAAATGAATAAATACCGGTAAATAAACAAGCGCGGGGAAAAAAGTCTGTACGACTTTATTCTCGTAATTTTATGGCTTTTAATTTTTTTTTTCCTTAAAGCTCCGTTGTACATTACAAACTACAAAATCAAACAAAAAAGATTATCCTGAATTATATGACAGTTGTTTTCGAGATAATCTTTTTATGTTTGTCTTCATAATTGGCTGTTGCCTCTCAGTGAGAAGGTCGCCGGTTAAAACCCTGACCCGGGACCTTTCCAGGTGCAGTTTGCATGTTCTCTCTGTGCATGTGTGGGTTTTCTCCGGGTGCTCCGGTTTCTTCCCACAGACCAAAAACATGCATGTCTGGCTGATTGTAACTCTAAATTGTCTCCATGTGTGAGTGAGAGAGTGAATGTTGTTTGTCTCGTTTGTCTCTATGTGTCCCTGTGATGGACTGGAGACCTGTCCAGGGTGTCCCCCTCCTCTCAAAAGTTATCAAGGACTAAATCAAAGGTTATCTTGAAGTAGAGCTGTCATTTCTAAACCGAACCCAGAGCCCGGCTGACCATATTCGGACTGGGCCATAATAATGTGCTTAATGTGTGGGCCAGGTCAGTGTCGGGCTTTTTATTGCGTCAGGAACAGGTGTGGGCGACAATCCAATATTTGCAAACATGACTTGCCATACTACATCTGCTGCAGCATGCGCAGGATGCAGGCAAAAGCAGGGGAAGCATTTAATGCGCTTTGACGGCTCCTCAGCTCTGATCTTCTGCCGCTCCACCGCGCGCATCCGCTGACCATTAATTATTGTCGGTGGTATAAGCAGTCGAAGCTTAATTAAAAATGTCGGGGAGTTTTTTGGGTTCGGACCTGTAATTACTGTTAATTTGTTGGATCGGGTGGAGTTCGGAGATGATGGCCGGGTCGGTTCGGATTATTTGGACCCGAGTGCAACTATTATCTTGAACTCTATCAAATAGCCTAACAAGGTTGAATCAGGTCCTCTGGATGGATTCTTCTTTGTTGAAATGTTTCATCTTTAATCCATAATACTTCTGAAGTCTTCTGAAGAAGTATTCTGAATAAAAGACAAAATATTTCAACAAAGAAGTATCCGTCCAGAGGACCTGATACAACCTTACACCTTCATCTACCTGGTTTATTGAGCCTGCATTAAGATATACCAAAGAGTATCCAGAACTAGGGATGCACGATATTTTCGGCATGGTGTCTGTATCGGCCGATATTAGTGTTAAAGTTCAATATCGGACATTGGCCATTCCATCAAAATAACTCACCGATATAAAAGACGCTGTTTTTGTACGACAACCCAGTGACAAGGATGTCTGCAGCGGCAGCACAACGTGATGACGTCACATGCGCCTACCTGACCTGATCACGGCGGAGAGGATAATTCAGATTGTCGGTGGTGTGGAAGTTTTATTTTTCGTTGGTGAGGATGTTGGATTCCAAAGATTTTTGGTTTATGTTGAGCTTCGCTACATCGTCCCCAGTCAGAGATATTTTTCCGACGTAACGTTACCCGAGTTACAATCCGTCATTTCCGACGTCATTGAGAAGCTAATAGACGATAACACTTGGGTGAGTTTTACCGCAGATATTTGGACGTCGTGTTAGCCCCGTTAGCATGATTAGTCTTGTGGAACAATGGATAGACAAAAATTCTGAACTTAAAAAGGCTGTCCTTCATGCACAGGAGTGCAGAGGATCCACACTGCAGCTAGGAACCTGGAACAAGCCTCCACATGTGAGACAGCATCACAGGTGACTGATGCTAATAAATAACATTTAACTCTTCATTTAATATAAGTTAAAGTGCTATGCATATCATATGGCTGTTACTGAATAATATGTCACCAGCTCTTACAGCAAAATTTTTGTGTCAAATAAGCCTAAATAAGAGGAATATGTTCTGACAAAGTACATTAAAAATATCGGCATCGGTTATCGGCCAAATAAGTTTTAACATATCGGATATCGTCCAAAAATCCAATACCGTGCATCCCTATCCAGAATTAGAATAAAGGTTATTTTAAATCATCATTCTTGTTCTAAATGAGATTTTGTTTGTCCAGATTTTGACAGCTGCTCTGCTGTTTGAACACTCGTATTATAAAAGCTGCACTTCCTACATTTACCAAAGTAAATGCAATAAACGTTGCGTAGGTTCAAGGTCTACATTCCGTTAACATTTATCAACCGATCTGAGCCCTTGTTGGACTTCCTGCATGGTCCAGATGCAGAGTGAGGTTCTAGCCTAGACCCTGTCCCTGTTGTGTTTCTCTTCTAGGTGTTCCACGATGAGAAGATCCTGATGAAGCGCTCCTGGGTGGAAGCAGACTTCTTCTGTCAGGCCCTCGGGGCCCAGCTGGCCAGTTTCCAGCACTATGAGGAGCAGATGTTTGTCAAACACCTCCTCAGCACCATGTTTGAAGGGTTGGTACCGGCCCTCGGGGCGCATCGCTTACAAACAGTTCTGATAATTCTTTTTAAAAGATGAAACGTGGTTCGGACTGCGTTGGCGATCTTCAGTTGGTTATTTTCCTGCAGCGTGACCCGTTCAGTCGTGGGAACATGATAGTCCCCCTACTTTCAGTTCTCGGGTTTTCAGAACACAAAGAAACTGATCTGGTCTTTACCGGGTTCTGACAATATTTAAAGCTACCGGTAATCTCAAGTGAACAAAAACACTTAAAAAATCTTCCTCTGAGTCATTAGTTATTAAACAGAACCTGGTTCCAGGTCCTGATCCAGCAGCAGAACCCTCAGTGGTTTCCTGTTTGTCCTTCATGGTTCTGGAGGAGTTCTGGTCCATTCTTCTTTCCATCACTGACAGTTCTGCTCAGCTCTCTGAAGGTCCACCACAGTTTTTTCAGTCAGGTTGAAGTTCTGGACTCTGACCGGACCTTTACAGCACCTTGGTTCTGTTCTTTCTGACCCGTTCTGTTGTAGATCAGCTGCTGTGTTTGAGATCATGGTTCTGTTGGACCCAGTTTGGTCCAAGCATCAGCTGCTGGACTCCAGAACACTTTGAGTTCTGGTCCACTCAGTGACTGACAGGAGCCCAAACCATCAGCCTCCACCATCGTGCTGACAGCTGGGAGGAGCAGTTTGCTGCAGTGCATTCTGGGTAAACATTTGCCCTCTGGTCCAGAAGTCTTATGGTTCCTTCAGATGAAACTTTCCAAACCTAAGTCAAGCTGCCATGTTGTTTTTAGAGAGAAGAGGCCATGGCATTTGACCTTTGACCTGCTGACTGAGGCCTGTAGAGTCACTGCATGGTCTGACCTTCAGGGTGAATCAACTGTGAAGACTGTCAGTTGTTTGACTGTTTTCCACGTGTGAATGAGCTCTCGATGAATGATGGGACTCCAGATGGTTTGGAAAAATGACCTTTGACCCTTCCCAGATTGGTGGACAGTAACAGCTGCTTCTCCGAGGTCATTGCCGATGTCTTTCCATCTTGGCGTTGCGTTAACACACACCTGGGTGTTTCAGATCTGATCGTTTTATTTTATCTTATAATGTAAAATCCTGAACTTTAATAGTTGTTCTGGCTATAAATCTGTTTTTTATTAATAATAATGGATAAAAGTAAATTTATTGCTTCCAATAATATTATTAAATTTAAAAAAATATAAATTGTACAAGTATTTTTTTTACAGAACTGACATTTAGCTTACATGTCAAATTTGCCTTTTTAATTCAAACTTCATTCTGAGTTTGTCTTCTGATCCTGTTTGTGTTCGTTTTAGAACAGCGGGCCGCTGGTTCTGGGTGGGCTTGAATAAGAGAGACCCCGAACGCCTCGGGTCCTGGGAGTGGTCCGACGGTTCTCCGGTAAGTGTCCTCAGGTGTTTCCCGTGTGGAGAAGGCGCCCCTTTCACCCCGGTCTCTGTGCAGGTGGTGACGTCCTTCATCGAGGATAAGAATGAGGACGACGACCGCCGGTCCTGCGCCGTGTACGGCGACCTGACCAACGCTCTGATGCCGCGGCAGTGTGACACCAAACACGAGTGGATCTGCAAACTGTCCCGAGGTAAACGCCCACCTCACCACCGCTCTGCGCCCAGCCACGCTGTCAGAACCCACCTCTGACCAGAGCTCTGGTGTCATTCCAGGAGACGAACTGATCAAACCCTACTGGTACGCTGAGCGTGAGTACATCTGTTTGTTCTAACGCTGTAGATTAAAAACAAGATTTGTTCCTGCCCGGACCTGAACCACGAAGCAGGCTCAACTAATCCTGGGTTTCTTTTAGAGATATGGTTTAACTAATCCTAACTTGTGGTACTTTGGTTAACTCAAGCCAGGATTTATGACTCTGGATCTGTAGCTGCGCAGCTAGGAACACAACACATGCACAATATTCCCTGGTGGAATGCTTATCGCCCGCCTCCTTTCAGGTGTAAATTAACATGGACTCATGTTGAGTGATGAAGCTGCTGCCTTTTGATCTGACCTTGTGAATTGTGTTGTGCTCATGTAAACCCGTAAAATCTCCTGCGATCTGTTAGCTCTCAAGGGAGAAGTACCGTATTTTCTGGTGTATAAGTTGCATCAGTCCAAAAAAAAAATCATTGTGAAGAGGAAAAAACATATATGTCGCTTCTGCGTATAAGTCACATTTATTATGCATCACTGCTGACCCGTTGCTTTTATGATGCATGTATGTAACGGTCAAAACAGCTTCATTTCGCCTGGGCAGCGCGGTGCCGTTCATTCATCCATCACGGCCGGAGCTGCTAGCTCTCCAGCGTTCCTCTGCCTGCACCAGCTGAGTGAAGAGAACGTGCACAGGAGGCCTCGCTGTTGCAGTTCTTAAAAATTTAACAAGATTAACACTTAAAAACAATTATTTGTTTGCTTGACATTATAGCGAAGGTGTGTCTCAGTGTAACTTTTCCTTAATAAGTGCACTTCAGTGGTCAAGACAGCTTCATTGCGCCGGGGCGGCGTGGCGTCATCGATCCATCGTGGCCGGAGCCACGAATTCTCCAGCGTTCCTTCGCCTGCACCAGCTGAGTGAAGCGAGCAAGCACAGGAGGACTCGCTGTTGCAGTTCTTAGAATTTTAAAGCGTCAGTCAAAAATTGCGTTGGGGGAAAACATATACAAGTCGCAGGACTGACAAACCTATGCAAAAAAAAAAAAAAAAACGGTGACTTATACACCGGAAAATATGGTACTTGAAGACTACTAGCACACTAAATTTTAGCTCAGTATTTATAAAACTGATTTGTTTTTAGCCCGTTTTTGTGTTTGCTAATGTCGATTAACTGTGGCAGCCATCTTGAATTGTGATGGCACCAAATCTTCAGTTGTGGACGCACATCCAAATATGATTTCCTGTAGGTTTCATTAAAACCTATCCAGTAGTTCATGAGATATTTTGCTAACAGACATACACGAACCAAAACATTATTGCCCTCTGCTGAGAGGCGTAAAGTGGGCGATACAAGCATGGCTGAATACTCAAACTTTACATCAGAAAAGATTTATATCATTAAATGTTATAAAAGGAACACATTTTGAAGACAACATTTTCAAACTGAAGTCTTGGGTCATTTTGCCTTTTAACACGGTGTGATTTGTTTTGATCCTCTCTGTACTATACAGTGTTGGCCATTTTAGTTAGTTTTTGTTACTATTTGTATCTATATTTTTATTTTATGTTTTCGTGTCTGCTGTGCTTGTTTGTTTCTGTTGTATGGTATGGTATGGTATTTTAGTCTGAGAAGGTCTGAGCATCCAACTGACGGAAGGTTTGAGGTGACAGCTTTTGTTGTTTGGTGCTTTCGTGCAGCCGTAATGAGCTTGACGACCAGCCGATCTGACGTTGGGGGTGTTTCCGTGTTTCCTGACCCACGGCTGGTCTCGTTGCAGAGAGCGAGCCCTGGGTGTTTTACCGCGGAGCCGAGTACCGGCTGGCCAAGCAGCTGTTCAACTGGCACTCCGTGTCTCTCGGCTGTCAGATGATGGGAGGACACCTGCTGTCCCTTCACTCCACGGACGAGCTGCACTTCATCAAGGAGCGCCTGCGACGGGTTCGTAGGCCGATTTATCGCAACAGAAAGACGTGTGTCTGTAGGTATCTCACAAGCCAGACTGTCAGCAAAATATCTCATAAACCAGGGGATGGAGACTAACGAAAATAATCATTGTATAAACGTCAACAACGGATTAACTTTTGGAGTCCATGTGGAAGAAGAGCCATCATGGAAAGAGAAGTCCCTGCACGGCATGTTCCACCAGCCGATTGAGGACGTGGCTGATATCAACAAGTCCTACCAGTGGCTAGACTGGGATGAATTGAAGGACAGAATAGAGACACTAATCATGGCAGCACAAGAACAGGCCCTCAGAACAAGAACAATAGAGGCCGGGGGCTACCATACCAGACGAGACCCGAGACACAGGCTGTTCAACACTGTCCTCTGAGACAGTCCAACACATGCAGGGTGTAAGATCCAGACAGGCAAAGCATGCCTGGAACGCCATGAATAATAATAACAATCACCATGAACGTTGGAATAATATACAGGAACATCTGGAATAATACACAGGAACATCTGTGCATAGTATGTACTGGAGGTCCCTCAAAGTTGGAGACTCCACCAAGGGTGGTGGAGAATGGCAGGGCTGAGGTACTGTGGTGTGGCGCTGGGCATGTTTCCGCTAATCCACTAACAGCGGAACACACTTTCCGTTTAGCAGATTAACGTTTTCGCTTCTTTGAAAGTCTTTAGTGGAAATACCTTAATTTTTATTTTTAAGATGGTTCTCCACACTGTAAGCATTCAGGGGGATGGTGGTTTACGTGGTGTGATGCTGTGCAGTGCAGAGCTAGGCAAAGCTAAGCTCCAGGTGGTGTCACCACCCTCGCAGCGCTTTCCTCCTCATATTTACCACTAACAGTCTCTGACTCCTGGTGTCAGTTTACAGCCAATAACAGAGACTTTAATATAAATGAAGCCAAATCAGAACATGAAAATAACATGAAAAACCCATTTTCACAATCAGAAACATTGCATACATAATTCCCACCCAGCATGCATTGCAACACTTACACTGTCTCTGGGACGTGACTCTCTCACACATTTCACACATCTTTACTTTAATACAGATTTATTACTGGAATAATATTGATGATGATGCACAGCAACATTGTAGTTAATTTATAAAAGTAGTTAACCATAAAGAGGATCAACAAAGTGAGTTAATTCATTGTAGTAAATGACACAAAGAGATGTCCAACACACATTGAACGCATCATTCTGCTCCACCTCTTTGGTTTCGATGGACCAGATTAACTTCTGAATGCTCACCGCTGAACGGGAAATGGACGCTTCACCTGTGGTTTATGAACCATTCCGAGTTGCGTTCACTTACAACGTTGTCACATTACAGACAGTCTTACAGCGACAGCAGTGGGCGATAAAAGTTAGCGCTTTAGCATTAGCTACCAATAAATGCTCCAAACTGTTTAGCGTTTTAGTGTTAGTGAAGCTGAATTTGTAGTTAGCGAGTTAGCAGTTAGGAAATCTAAATTTTTTATTAACTGTGCACACCACTGCCGTGGGACTTCCAGATCCAGACCGACAAACAGATGATGGCTAAAACAGCTGGACATTGTGATGGTCGACAACGAGAGACGAAGGCAGCGGTGATGGATGTAGAAATCCCAAACGACTAACATCAGGAAGAAGGAGCAGCTGGAGAAATACCAAGAGAAGAAAGAGGAAATGCAGAAGTTGTAGAACGTCAAGGCCTTACTGGTCCCAGTGATCATTAGAGCACTTGGTGCTATGACCCCCCCAAACTGGAAGATTGGCTCCAACAGATCCCAGGAACAACCCCAGAGATCTGTGTCCAGAAGAGCTCAGTTCTAGGAACCTCCGAGCCAACGTGTAAGCTTTGAGCTTCTCGTCTTGCTTCCTGTTTTTGGTGTATTCTCGTGGCTGTTACAGCGCCACACGCAGGCCTGACAGAGTTACTGCACCCTTCTGGGTCGCTCTCTGACGGTCTGTGTGGATTAAAAAAAAAACATTTCCAGAAACCGTTATGTTTACGAGAATATTTATTAGAAACATCCATCGTCCAATATCTTTACTTGCTTCTTCTTTTAGGGTCATGGGGGTCACTGGTCCAACAGAGGCGTCACAAGAACATAACAAAAATCCCTTTTGGAAAAAAGAAAAAAATTTTGTGTGAATGAAGCCTAAATCTTTGATTAAATATTTCCACCCTCTTGTTTTCAGTGAACACACACACAGACAAAGCGTCTACCTAATCACAGTTTTATAGCAGTTAAACCGCCCTGAGGAGCCGTTACTTAGCTCACACTGCGAGGAGTCAACAGGCGTGAAGACAAACACTCTCTCCTTCCTCAAACAGACTTGAGTGTTTGCAAAAACACACAAACGAGCCCAAAACGAGGGCACTTCAACGCTCGAGTGGCTCCACTCAGAGGAGGGCAGCAGCCGTTTGGATCGGACCAAAGTTCTGGGTGGTGTCGCGGATCGAGGGGAGGGGATGAAGGGATCAAAACGAGGCGATGAAGGGAGCAGATTCTGCTCCTCAGAACCCAAAGAGGAGAAGCAGAGTTGTGTTAACCCCTGTTCTTTCACAGTTCTCTCTGGGGCCGACCGACTGGTGGATCGGACTTTCCTTTGGCCAACCGGGAGACGAGCTCAGGTGGGTCGGAGTGGTTTGGAGCGTTACCTGGATGAGTAGTTTAGACTTGATCTTTTTCTGCTGTACGAGCTCGCTCGCGTCTTGTCTCACCTCCTGAGCAGCTCCTCTGTTCGTCGTTTCGTCTGTTTTTTAAAGTGAAACTCAAAACAAGACTTTAACTTGGAATGCAACGTCGGCACTGTTGTTTATAATGTCCCTCACGTGCAGTGGTGGAGAAAGTACTCAAGTACTGTACTTAAGTAAAAGTACAAATAAACAGACAAAAATGTACTCTAGTAAAAGTAGAAGCACCATATTAATGTTTTTACTTAAGTAAAAGTAAATAAGTACTTGCTTTTAAAAATACTTAAAGTATTAAAGTAAAAG